>BGPR01002845.1:37112-64968 GCA_013235015.1 Araneus ventricosus | reverse complement strand
AAATATTTAACACCATTAAATTAATAGTCTTTTAGATTTTTTTATATGATCATATCTAATGCAATTAACAAAGATATTAGTAATTCACTTCATGTGTAAATGGTTCCACTAGATTAAGAATAAGAATGCATCATATATTCATTTAGTTACTTTTCTGTACATTTCCAAAATAATAGATATTATTATAAAAGGTTAAATTTATAGTTAATTTTTTAAAATGTTTTTTTTTATTATAGTATTAAAAGCCTAATTTAGAAATAATATTTTCACTAAAATGTGGGGAACTGTCTTTAGGATAATACTCAAGTCATAGCAATAATTAAGACTTTTGTATTGGTATGTTATAAATTATATACTTTCTCATTTCTAATCTTGAAAGATTTTGGGGATTTATTCCCTCATTTTTTCGTTTTTCCAACAACTGGCTTTCGCAGAGGGTTGGTGCCACCAATCTAGATTAATGCGACACATGTCTGTTCAAAAGACTGATTGGCATTTAATTTTTGGAATTCCAATTCTGGGTTGTCTTTTTCATAATAGCAATACTTTATACTCAAACTATCTTTTGTATTTTATTTGTATGATTATTAATAAGGTAATTTGATTTTAATTTCAATTTTTAGATTATTATATGTATATATTGAAAATATAACACATGTTTGGATTATTTGAAATATTTAGCTATATATAATATATATATATATGTTGTTCCTTTTTATTATTATTTTGGTTTTTCTTTTACAACGTGTTTTTAAAGTTTTCTTTCTATGTTTTCTTTTATTAATATATATATATATATATATATTGGGTATGGTAAAGGGCTAATGGTAAGGGATTGATATATATATATATATATAGAGAGAGAGAGAGAGAGAGAAAGTTATAATCATACCAATTTTTATTTATCTAAGCCCAGGAGTTCAGGAAATATAATTTTTACAAGTATGCGGTTATACAGTCCGACAGACCATCAACACTTCGACGGATTTGGTCCAAACTTTGATATGGACCTACATTCATGATGATAAAACTGTGCACCAAATTTTATCCATCTAGCTATTCAAGTCTTTGAGTTATCGCGTTCACATTAACACGGACATACAGACAGACTTCCCGGAGACGGATTTGTCCAAAATTTGATAGAAACCTACAAATTATGTGTCAAGACCACATACCAAATTTCATCCCTGTAGATTTAATAGTTTTTGAGTTATCGTGTTCACAGACACACAGACATACAGACAGATAAAATTCCAAAATTGTGTTTTTCGGACTCAGGGAGGTCTAAAACATAGAGATTCGTCAAAATCTCGAGTTTGAATTTTTTGACGATTATAATGCTTTCTCTTTGTATACTTCGTATACGAGAAAGTAAAAAGTAATGAAACTGTGAATTTTCTAAAAAGACATATTGTACTCGGATAAACAATGATTATTTTAATGAAATTTGACAAGCTCTATGCCGAGTAGTTTAGCTCCAACAGGCCTTCGAACTTTAGCTACCCGGTTTTTCCCCACTTTCCCCTAAATGTTAGAGATCGATCTGGAATTTCGTAAATGTTACGGAAAAAATAATGAGTTATACCATCATTATTATTAATGAAAATATATGTTGAAATATGTTCTGCTCTTTGAAAAATAATTGTAATATTTTAATTAACTTCAGTTTTTGCCAATCCTATGTAACAAAGGATTGATATGAATATTTCAAAATTAAAGTCAATATTTCATTGTTATTTCATATCTACTTATTTTATCCTATCCCTTTAAATTTTTAACATTTAAAATATTTCATATATAAATCAATAATTGTATGTGACCATAATTTCGTTGATTTTTTTAACGAAATTTTACTAAACACAGAAGATACATGGCAATTTTTCAGTAGAAATTATTTCAATTAAAATGTTAAAACATTATTTAAACTATGGCTTTGAAGAATAGATTATAAATAAGCTGAAGAAATTACACGAAATTAATATTTAAAAAATATTTTTATCTGAATATTTTTATTTTGAGAGGTCTGAAAGAGAATTATAATATTGATTTGTGAACAATTTAATGTATTTGTGAATACTTACCTAAGAACTAAAAACGTATCGACTATAAAAATTGTATTCTTAATAATTTGAGTCCCTTGCAAGTCCAAAGTTAACTGTACTTTGTCTGGTGTTTCTAGAGACAACAATATGGTATATATTAGATCAGTGGTAGTGATCTGAAACGATCTTATTATAATAAAGCAAATGATATCTCATACATTTTTTGTCTTTTTTGAACGTTCCTTATTTTGACGTTTAAGAAATTGATGCTAGTTCATTAGTTCACTTTCGTTTATCACTTTCACAATCTTCATCATTGTTTTAACCCCCCGAGCGGTGCAAACGTCTTTTGCCGTTTTTCATGTTCAGTTCAAAAGCAAATAGCTCATATTTATATGTATATTTTCTTAAACAATCATGGATAAAATATTCTTAAGATTTCAGAGATATAATTAAATACAAAAAAGATGGATTCATTTCCTTTAAAACCTAAGTTTTCTAACCTGATAGTTAAAAGTTCAAAATAATTGGGCGCTCAGAGGGTTTGAAGCATGCACATACAGTAATCTCTCATTTATGCGCGGGCGCAGGGGACAGCGGAAAACACGCGCATGAGTGAAAAATCGCAAAAGGGAACTTAAAAGTGAAACATCAATACAGTGTACACCTATTGTTAATTAATACTATGTATATACTACTGAAAAATGTAAATAAGATTAGTTTAAAGATGCAAATACATGTATAACTTCCGTTAATTATTTTTTAGAACACAAAGAAAATGGAAATGATCCAGATTTTTAAAACTCTCTCAGTGTCGATTCTGGGACATTAAAATGCTCCGCTACAGCTTTTTTCGAGGTGGACGTATTTTCTTCGAATTTTTTAATAACATCCATTTTAAACGAATGCGACAGTTTCGTTCTTTTCGCCATTTTAAAGCGTAACCATCTAACCAAAACTCCAAAGATGGTTCTTTCGTTAGCGATCAATGCCACATGCTATGTACCGTACTAACCTCTCTAATTGGCTGCTGTATAAATGAGACTTTTACTGACGTCAATCACAAGAACCCCCACTTTCACCCCTGTGTATAAGTTAGAGGAATGTGTTCCTGGAATTTGAACATTAGGGTAAGGGCGAGGGAATGCATTCATAGAAGCAGAACAAAAAGGGTTTTTGTTCTGCTGAAAAAAAAATTTTGAACTAAGAAAAGTTTTGAGTCGCGCATAAGTGAGAGCTGCTTTTTCAGTGCGGCGCATAAATGAATAAGAGTTATCATTGTTTTCCTATACCCCTGGCCGGGACCGCGAGAAAAACGCGCATAAAAGAGAGCGCGTATAAGAGAGAGGTCATTGTATGTACATTTGCATATCTAACTACACCTCAGAGCTGTAAAATGTGTATAATTCTTAAACTGAATTGGAGTTTGAGTTGAGAAGCACTTAGTGCAATCTAAAATATTTGCTGTAATTTCGTTTCCTTTTGTTTGTTGTATTTTTGTTCTCGTGATCATATTTTACAGTGTAAATAGAGGCAGATCGTCCTATTTTTTGGAATAATTGCAGTTGTTGCTACAGAGCTGTGGTTCTTACCAAAGTTATTCCATTTCTTTAAAACGTTTTCATAAACAATTGCCGACATTTGCTCTGTGCCCTGCACCTATGCGCATCTGCATATCTAACTAAACGTCAGGGTAAAATTTTTGTTATTTTTGAAATGAAGTGGAATTTGAAGTGAGCAGCACAAAGCGCAATCTAAAATGTTTAATGTATTTTTGCTTCCTTTTAACAAAATGCTTTACATTGTAAACAGTTGCGGTTCGTGCACTTTCTTGGAATAATTTCAATTCATGACACAGAGTTATGGCTCCCACCGGAGCTATTCCACCTTTTTTTCCTTTATTAGGACATTTTCCGGCATTTCCTTACTGGAATTTTGATTATATTGTGCAATTGAAGATAAAACACATTTGTTTATCAATATGTTTGGGAAAGCCATCTTATCACTTGGTTGCCTTGTAGGAACAGTTATTGCTCGATTGGCCATTCATATACCCGGATGTCCTTTTGGTTATCTCTTTTCATGTAGGATATCCTAATGGCTAATGCTGTGCCCCTAACATACTCTAAAAGATTTTGCTATTTGAATCTCCCGAGGCAGCAGATAAATGCTCATCAAATCACGCCTCTTTTGAAGCCTGTCAGGTCTTGACATAGCAACGTCTATCAGAGAGCGTGGTGGCAGCATTTGAGAGAAAAACTTTTTCCTTTCAAAGCCACTAATTTGGGGACTTCTGTGCTTAGCCGCGCAGTTGAATTGCTGTTGCGAAACATGGTGTACATTTTCAAGAGCATTGGGCAAGGAATTTCTTGGATTTGTTTCCAATCTGTCTTTTTTAACAACTGGGTTTCAAATTCTTGTCATCAGAAAAGAGGCACTTCAATTTTGATAAGATATAAAGTTCAGAAAATTGGCACGAAGAGTTATGTTAAATATAACAATTGTTATATTCAGGAATTTTATAATCTTTCCCTGATTTTGTACTTTGCATTATGGTAGTTATATAATGCATAAGGATATTGTTAGATGGCAGGGGTGTGGTATGAAATCCTCGAACAAGGGGCAATCCAGGGGCAATGATTTTGAAAGTTATTAAGAATTTTAAAGGTTCTTTTGTTTTATAGTTATAGAAATTGTTTTGCTAGTGCTTCTTTTCTTTTTAAATTTTTTTAAAATTTTCCTATCACTCTTTTCTAAATTGTATCTCAGACTTTGTTTTTTTAAAGGGTACATCTTGTTTCTATTTTTTAAAGTTTTTACGTACTATTTATTAGATTTTATTAATTTTTCAGTTTTGCTTATTTTGTGTATGCTTACTTTTTCATTACGGTATTTATTTATTAATATTTGTATTTATCTATTATTTATGTACGTTATTTATTACGTTTGTTGTTTGTATTTTATAGTATTTATATCGACATTTGAATTTTATACTGTACTACTTATATTGCATTTTTTATTTATATTGCTCTGTATTATATTACCTAATTTTTGCATTATATGTTATTGTATTAGGCTAACATTTGTATTGGAATTTTTATTCCCGCTGACATGCTTTACATCCTTTAGGTAAGAAGGGTCGGCGTGGGCAATAAAAGATAAATAAAAGAATGTTATTGTTCTATAATTTTTATTATATTACAGACAAGTATATTATTTCCGTGCAAATTGTAAATAACTGGTAAGGTCCTCCGCCCCTGTTAAATGAGACAATATTTTCTTAATGATACTTACTTACTGCAGAAAGATAAAGCATTGAAACGTGGCCAAGTAAGACCCAAATCACTATGATGGCTCTGATTCCATGCAGGCTGCTGAGTTGTTCCTGTGTTGATACAGTATTTAATATTCTCCTTGCGTTACTTTTAATGCAAAAGCAGTCAAGAATTTTTTTCAGATTCGTCAGAAAAACTAAAGAAAAGAAAAATGTTAGTTTTTTACAGAGTAGTTGATCTTATAAAGTTTCAATTATTGTTTTGAAGAAACACTTTGATAATTAATTGGTATTTTCAGACATTACATTGATTATTTAATTGATGCTTTTAATGAGTAAAAAATGTGATTAAAAGGAATATAAAGAAATCAGTATTTAATTGCTTTTGTTTAGAAAGTTTTGGATTCGTAATTCACCAATTAAGTTTGGTAATATACTCGTGTATTAACTCTTTCGCGTTCACTGGTTTCACAGTGAAACCACACATTAAGCACTTTTTTTTTACTGCACATGGGCAAAACGTCGGCGTATCATTATTTTGTCCTTTAATGTAGGACTACGCTCCTCCCATTGGAGTCTCAGGAAGGAATTTGATTCACACGCCAAAACGCCACAAAACTTGGTATGGGAGATCCTCTATATCTCGGTAACTACACATGTTAAAAACATAACTAATGTCTTATTTTAGAGATAAAGGGTAACAGAAGTTAGAAAAACAAATTGAAAATCGGAATTGTAATTCAGCGACTACTAAGTCGCAAAGTTGGGCAAAAATACGCATGAACTAGTGACGCGATCCTCTATATCCCGGTAACTATATATGTTAAAAACATGACTAATGTCTTATTTTAGAGATAAAGGGTAACAACAGAAGTTCAAAAAAAGTTGGAAATCGGAAAAGAGTCACGCGAGTAAAGTAGTCCTAAGTCTTTAACTTCAGCGGCTGTTTGAAAAAACAGCCTCCCGTCATTTTTTTGAAATATTTTTTTCATAACATTTATTTTGAATAATTGTTTTTTGAAATAATTTTTTTCATAAAAGTTTTCACCGATTTTCATGGGTTTGCATCGAGAGAGAAAGATTTTATTTCAATTTTTCCAAAGCGGGGAATCTTGCTTATGGAATTAATGTCCCTGGGTTAATGGGCAATTTCGGAACGGAATAAAATTCCGGGAAGTGGTGCTTCATATGCCTCAAAAATTAGCCTAAAGCTTTGAGCAAATAGTACTTCTTGAGAAAAAATAAAAGGCAATAAATCTTGAGATTCTAATTCTGCAGAAAATAAAGTTATGATGAACACTGTTGAATGGTTTATGGGCATTTCACACTTCTACCCAAGTTTTTGAGTTAGTGATCAGGTTGTGCGAAATATCTGTACTTTCTTTACTTATCACTGAGTCGAGTACATCAACTCCATTTGGCTTGGCAACCTCGTTATACACAAAATCCCCGATATACAAATGTTGTCAACAAAAACTTGGTTCTTGTGGGAAAGTTCTATTATCACTTTGCCACTTGATTTAAGGATTTAATAATAAACCAGCGGGAGTGGCCTATCCGAAACTTTCTCGCATACGGCCAGTAATGTGGGGTGGGTAAACACTCAGTGGATAGGTAAATATTTCTGGGGTATTTACCCAAGACCTGGTTATTTTGAGAAAAAAAAATTATGACTAGTGATTTACAATGAAAGATATAAAATTTATGAATTCCCCAAAACATAATATTTTGCAAAAAAATTGCGTATGTTCGCAATTTTTACGTGCGTTGAGGTACCACAACTTTATTTAACGTTTTTGAGTACGAATTCTAACTACAGATATCACATAAGATTTCATCATACCTCTGGTTAATCACAGGCGTCCATCTGGAGAATGTCAGAACGAATTTTCGTTTTAGGGGTTGTCATAATTTCCGAAGCGCGTGTTTGCGGCTCGCTACAGTTTCCTTCGTAGACCGCCAAGGTCAAGAGTCAACCATACTAACTTGAGTAAAATAAGCGAAACGCTTGCCAACACACAGTCGCAATGTGCAGTTTGAACCAAATATGCAATTTGAAAAACTTTTTTTAACGGATTGAAACGAGAATTGGACACAAATCTACAATTAAGGTTACAAGGCCACATACCAAATTTCATATTTCAATTATGAAAATCAATTCAAATTTCATAAGTCATTATCTTAAAGAGTTATTGTGTTCACAAGTTTGCGATTATACAGACCGACAGACAGTCAACTCTTCGAGGGATTTCGCCCAAAATTTTATACGGACCTACATTCATGATGATAAGACTGTGTATCATATTTTATCCATCTAGCTATTCAAGTTTTTGAGTTATAGTGTTCACATGAAAGTGGACAGACAGACTTCGCGTAGATGGAGTTTGTCCAAAATGTGACATAAACCTACAAATGATGTGTCAAGATTGCATACCAAATTTCATCCCCGTAGCTCTAATAGTTTTTGAGTTATCGTGTTCACAGACATACAGACAAACATAATTTCAAAATTGTGTTTTTCTGACTCGGGGAGGTCTAAAACTCGAAGATTCGTTGAAATCTCGAGTTCGAATTTTTTTGACGATTACAATACTTTCTCTTTGTATACTTCGTATACGAGAAAGTAAAAAACACAAGATCTATCAGCAAAGGCATAGCAGCACATTAAAATATATCCAGGTAGTGCACATTCGGCGACACTCCCTTAATATCCCTAGATTTAGTTAGTACCTGCGTAGATTGAGGTTTCAAATAATTTCTTTTCTTCTTCAGCATATGTGGCTCCATCTGCCGCCTTTTCCTTCCTTTCGCTTATTGAAGAATGCGTTTCTTTCCCAATCGCTTTACAACGTTCGTACACACTGAGTGCGCTCCGGATCAGAGTTAGGATTACAAAAAGCAGAATCGCAAATCTGAAACAGGGAAAACTAAATATTTCAAGAAACGAGAATATATGGCCATTAAAGAACAGGTTGGTTAGGATTTAAGTATCCCTGTTCAGAGCACATTCTGAAGATAAATTTTATGAAAACAGACATTTATGAGTGTCATAAAAGGTGACACTTTAAAAAATTAATTTCAGTCAAGCACCGTTTATGCGTCTTTCAAGGGACTGACGCAAAACGATGCGTGAATGAAAAGACGAATAATTGAAATTTTACTTAACAGTTTGATTAACCCTATGAGTCCTATTCTGCCTCAAACCGTCTCATCCGACACAGGCCGGATTAAGGCGGTTTCGGGCGCCTGTGTGAATTTTACGGGAGAAAATTATTTCCTTTCTTTGTTGACAATTGATCGCGCAACCGAGAGTACCGTCCTCCTGGAATTTCTGTAGAGAAGGGAGGATTTCATTCTGATTTCATGAATGAGCCAGAAAGAAAATGCCAGTTTTTGAGGCATTTGAATTCTCACTCTAGCCGGGTTCAAAGAGTTAATTCAAATTTAATGATACTAATGCAAATTCATTAAAAAATATGAATTTTAAGCTTTCTTAATGTAGTTCAAGTATCTACATAGTATGGAAATCAATAATTAAATTTTAAAACTAAACATTCATCATAAATGTAAGAAAAATCCTATATTTATTGCAGATCTTAAGACTATTTTATAGGATTTATATACGTGCATGCAGGTACGCGTTTAATTAAGGAAATCTTCAACCGTCGTGTGATATGCTAATTGCCTGTGAATATTGAGTACCACATTATGTATCGTGTTACGACATTCTACCGATAGATGGCGGTAGGTTCTTTGCAACCTTTTTAGAATTTTATATTTTTTCCTATGTCAGTTGTGTGTAAAATGAAACTGTAGCGTGGTGAACCAACCGCCACCTTCTTTATCACTAATAAAATGTTGTTAAGTTTCATTACTTGCCTTGCATCTCAATTCAAATTAGAAAATCAACAATTAGGTTTCTATACTATTAACCAATGGTCCGTCGAGCCCTAGCTGAACTAGCTGATTTTTAAGTTTTTTAATTTCGTTTCTCGAGTATTTGGATTCTTTTGTATTGCTGGCCAACATGACCACAGAAATTCCATGTTTAACGGTTTTGAACCGTAAGCGCTCTAGCTTAAAAGGACAAATCACGAGGCTGACTAATCTGTTAAATAGTGGTAATTTGACAGATCAAAATAAAGTCCAAGTTAAACTGAACTCACTGCAAAAGATGAAAGTGAAAATCGATGAGTTACGAAATGAAGGCTTCGAAACTATACAAGAAGAAAATCGTAAGGATTTTGAGACCACAATCACGGAAATGGAGGAGTCCATTGACACACTTGAGGTGAGTCTTTTGAAACTGATTACTTTAAATTGTAATCCTGAAATGAATATATCTGCTGAAATTACTGATGCTAACATTAAACTGCCTTCAATTTCTTTGCCAAAGTTTTCTGGACAATATGTAGAATGGTTGTCATTTAAGTCCCAGTTTGTAGCGTTAATTGATAATAACAAGCAGCTATCCGATTCCCAGAAACTTTACTATTTACAGTCTTCCGTAACGGGAAATGCGAAACAATTGCAAACGTTAAATGACTCGTATACCTCATTGTTTGAAGCACTAAAAAACGATATGAAAATAAGCGACTAATTGTTAATGGCCATGTAAATGAATTACTGAATGTTCACAAACTAAGAATTGAATCGGCCAAAGAATTAAGAAATAGATAGATAATGGACTTAGTCATTTAAGAGCATTGAAACAATTGGGTTTAGAGCTTAACGAATTAAGTGAAGCAATTTTAATGAATGTTATTTTACAACGTATTGATGATGACTCAAGAAGAGTCTTTGAAATGTCTCGAACTTGCAATGATTTACCAAAATGGGATGATTTTATTGAATTTTTGTCAAAACGTAGCCAAGCGCTGGAAAATGTACAACGCAGTGTTCCCAATACAAAACCAAAACTAGAATACAAAATCTACAAAGAGCCGAGTTTTCAGAAGAAATAAAAAGGCTAGAGAAAGGTGAATCCAATTTGCCTAAAAGTAAATTAGCTTCTCTAAATGTGTTCCTTGATGAAAATAAAATGCTTAGAGTAGGAGGGAGACTAACTCACTCTGATTTACAATTTGACAGTAAATTTCCTATTATACTGCCTAGTAAGCATCCTTTAACAAATATCATTTTGAGATATTTTCATTTGAAATACTTTCATTTGGGTTCACAAGCTCTGTTATATCATGTGCGCCAAAGGTTCTGGCCACTTAACGGTAGAAATAATTGTAGAAAAATCGTTAATGATTGTGTAACTTGTTTCAAAAATAAACCTGTTTCCTCTAATCAAATTATGGCCAATCTACCAACGGAACGTGTAAAACCAACTTATGCTTTCAATGTCACTGGAATAGACTTTTGTGGTCCTTTCTACATAAAGTTCAAAAATCAGAGAAAAGGAGTTTTCAATAAAATCTACGTAGCTGTTTATGTCTGCTTATGTTCTAAAGCTATACATCTAGATTTTGTAACTGACTTAACAAGTGAAGCTTTTATAGCAAGTCTAAAACGTTTCTTTGGTAGAAGAGGCATATGTGCTAAAATCATGACTGATAATGCAAAAACTTTTATTGGTGCTAACATTGAGATAAAAAAATTGCTTAAACTTGTTAATTCTCCGGATGAAACATTGTGTAACTATTTAACTGCACAAGGAATTGAATGGAAATTTATTCCACCCAAATCTCCAAATTTTGGCGGAATTTGGGAGGCGGGAGTAAAATCTTTCAAATTTCATTTGAAAAGAGTAATTGGTAAACAAATTTTGAGTCTTGAGGAATTTGTAACAATCCTAGCTGAAATCGAAGGAGTCTTGAATTCTAGACCCCTCACTCCGCTTTCTTCCGAATTTGATAACTTTGAAGTTCTAACTCCTGGACATTCCTTGATAGGGAAACCTATTACTGCTCTTTCTGAACCAGAATTAATAGATATTAAGGAAAATATACTTTCTAAATGGCAAAAAATAACTAAATATTGCCAACAAATTTGGAAA
Organism: Araneus ventricosus; assembly: GCA_013235015.1. Classification (NCBI taxonomy): domain Eukaryota; kingdom Metazoa; phylum Arthropoda; class Arachnida; order Araneae; family Araneidae; genus Araneus; species Araneus ventricosus. The sequence continues at coordinate 53,648 of BGPR01002845.1, read as the reverse complement.
CTCTGGAAAAGAGATTATCTTAACAATTTACAAGAGAGAAATAAATGGCGATTTATTAAAAATGATGTGAAAATAGGTTCTCTTGTTTTATTAAAAGAAGAAAATTGACCCTCTACTTATTGGTTACTTGGCCAAATTAACGAAATATTTATCGGCGGAGATAAGAAGGTCAGAGTAGTTAACTTGCGGATGCCTGATGGCAAAATCTTGAAAAGAAATGTAAGAGATATTTGTATTCTACCTATAGAGTAAATGTTTACATCAAATTTCATTTATTACTCATTTCTAAATTTATTGTTGTATACTGTTGCATTCCTAATAGTGTTATTTTTCTTGTATTACTGTGTTACTAATTATCATTGTTGTATTTTTGTGTAATTAATTTTCTATGTTTATATTATGTATTATTATTTGTATTGAAATTGCCATTTCAATCGCGGGAGAGTGTTACGACATCCTACCGATAGATGGCGCTGGTGCTGTTTGCAACCTTTTTAGAATGTTATATTTTTTCCTATGTCAGTTGTGAGTAAAATGAAACTGTAGCGTGGTGAACCAACCGCCACCTTCTTTATCGCTAATAAAATGTTGTTAAGTTTCATTACTTGCCTTGCATCTCAATTCAAATTAGAAAATCAACAATTAGGTTTCTATACTATTAACCATATCGAATTAAGAGTTTATAGAATATTTTTTCTCTATTCTTTTGACAAAATAATTAAGTTTGAAGTTTTTCTATGGAGTTCATTGCGCCTGTAAAGGGAAGTGAAATAACTTTTTGATTATCGCTTAATTTAGCACCAGACACTCTGTCTCCTATTAGTTCATCAATTGTGAATAATTTCGAAGTCATAATATCTTTATCTAAGTATACATACTTGAAAGGAGTAAACATTTTAGAAGGGATGAAAACGACGTATAACCGAAGCTATACGTCGTATAAACGAAGTACTTTATCATTACGAATGAATCGGGACTTTTATGAAACGACGTATAAATGAGAAACGTACAAACGGTGCTTTACTGTATTTTGTACTTTTTCGTCTTTGATTTCTAATTCATTATTATAAATGTTATGAAATATTGAAATCAATTTTTTCCCAAATCCACTATCAGATGGAATCACTGTTATGGAATCAAAATATAATTGATAATTAAGTTCTGGAAATATTAAAATATTGTACTTTCAGCGAGGGCACGCAAGTGTTCAGAAGATCCGCAGCACATTAGGAAGTCAATAAAAAATCGATTACAGAATTTCATCGCTACAAACATCAAACAAGTCACCTGAACACATTTAAAACCCATGAGCCATTAGCACGACAAATCTTTTAAGGATTCATTTCAGAAGAGAGTGAAACGAATGGCTTGGAAAAAGAGAAAAAGAAAAAAAAATACGGAATTTTCTTTAATAATCTTTAATTTCTGTCCATTAATTAAGTTGTTATTTGAGTATTTATGATAGCTTTTGTCTTGAAGGTATGTCTTGAACTCATATATCACCTATTATTTGTAATTTATTTGAATCAAGACTATGACTGAGTTATACAGCGAGACTAGTTTTGTTTAGTTATATTAACGTCCCATTTGGAAAAAATGCGAGGATTATTCTGGGACAATCATCATAATTTTGAACCGAAGTGACATCACGAGGACGACACCTGAGTTGGTACTACCATTAGAAACTTCTGCTACGTACCAGTGGAAGGATATTTGACTTTCGACGTCAGATTTTACGAGTATGAGGCCCACATACATGGGAGATATTTGGTGGAATCGAATTTCAAACCTTGATCCCTCCGGTACCACAGGGTCATTAGGCTATTGGGGCCGTATACGTCGACAATTTATTTATTTTTAGATCATGTTCTGTTCGCATACAATATAATATCGTTTATTTTTCAATATTATTTTTACGTCAATAATTTTAGGACGTTAAGCTTTCCACCGAAATGTTTCGTTCATATCATCACTAGTTTTTCTCTGCCCTTTACTAAATGGAGAAAATTTAATTATGTCCATCGAAAGTGTTTCATTGAAAACATATGCTTATTGTGTATATAGTTAAAGTTCCCCTATTCAGAGCTGAATAGGGGTTCTGAATTCTGTCGAATGGTAACAGCCGTAACCTTTCATAAGAAAAGTGAGAAACATTGTGGATGACTTAATAAAAGGAAAGATTCACAGATGTGTGCATAGGAATTGCAGGGTTTCGCGTTAGTATGTCCTCTGATGGTCAACTTGGAATTAATTTTTTTATTACCCTGAATATCTCTTTCCAGCTCTTTATTATGTTATCTACAAGATTTCACGCTTTTCTAATTAATGGGATCGGCATTAGGCAGCTCTAAATAGGGGGACTTTCATTATAAACACCTTATGTGTTACATTCGATTGGGCATCTATGTTTTCTGTGAAAACGTTATTAAATTCATTCTACTTAACCAACTGAAAAAAAATTACAAATTAATTTAAGTAAACAGAGAGAGTAAGAGTCTGATTTTTTATCAATTGACCTTTGCAAAGAAATGCTAATTAGATTGCAAGCTTAATGATGTTAATTGATTTGTTGTTTTTATTGTTTAAACCGGCGACATATCGACCACAATAAATGCATATAAAATATTACTATTCAAAGTAGTGCTTGTTACTTTTTTTTATATCGTAACACAACAAGTCGAACATCCACAAATAGCATTCCTTTTCGAATCGGAAATAATGAGCGTCACTAACATTTTCACCATTATTAACTAAGTTTAAATAACATCAATTTTAGTTAACAAAATATTTTCCTGATTATATTTTAAATTTAAAGTATACGGCTAATTAAAGAAATTTTTAATCAAAATTAAATTAAGACATTGATTTACTCGTTATATTTTTAATTAAAGAATATATGATTTAATAAATAATTTATTTAAAATTAAATATTTTCTTAAGTTATTTATCTCTAGTTATTTAGCTTTTCTAAAAAGAAATAAAAACCAAAAGTTTTTTCTCCGCATTTAATTTTGCTTGCAGATATCTTTTTTCGGTGTTTTAAACATAATTTAATGCAAATTTATTGAAATATGTCTTAAATTGAATCGGGAGTTAACGGGTTAAATTTTCTTTTTATATATACATCAAATTCATTTAAATAGAATTACATAACAGAGAGTGGAAAAAAAGAATGCATGCAGTGAATTAAGATTTTATGATTTCTAATATCATCTAAAATTTACAGTGCACTTTCAGATCATAAACAGCAGCTATGTTAGCAAAAAATAATTAAAAAATTTTATCACCAAAACGAGTCTCCTTTCATTAAACAAGAAACAACAATATTTATGAAATATTACGTTCTATGGGTATTATTACAAGATAAAGAAGGGAGACATATTAAAAGAAGACTGTATTTAAAGTAGAAAAAAATGTATTTTAAGTATATCTATAAAATGAACCAGTTCAAATTTAAAACTAAAAACAAAGCGTCGAAGTAATTTGTAACAAGAAAGTGATTGTGCGCATGACATTTTATGTAGCTTAACAATAACCGCATTTTTAAGTTGTTTCTGTAAAATAACCCCTTTTAGAATATTGCCTCTTAAAAAGATCGCAAGTAACAAAAATGATATCCTTGAATTTATCTCATACGTACAGCATAAAGAGAGTTTCAGTTGTCAATTTCTTCCGAACTGGTTGATGACACAGCGCATTTGTACTGTTGGCAAGTAGAAATTCATCTACAAAAGTACGCAGAATAATTAGATCGCGCATATGAACGGTCCACTCTCAGAAAGACAATAACTAGGAAGAATTTTAAAGTAATCATTTTAAATTTAGTAACGATTCTTAGCACTCTTACCTTTAAGTTCCATCATAATACTCGGCAGTGTTGCTTGCCAAGGATGAGCACCAAAGGAGTTCTGTGGGCACACATCCATTTTGAAAAGGCATACAGGCTACAAGTGACAGAATACGCAAATATATAACAGAATAGATATTTTTGAAAAGGCATACAGGCTACAAGTGACAGAATACGCCAATATATAACAGCATAGATATTTGTGGAAGAAATATGAGGTTTTAAGTGAAAAACGTATTTCAATTGTAACTTATTATGTTTTTTAATAACTTATTTACCATTATTTTCCTATCTTTCGTCATGTCTTATTCACTCTTCTTTGTCTTTCCTCGTATCTTTTTTATAAAGAACTTATTTACCATTATTTCCATTTAAATTCCATTACTATCTTTAATAACTTTGCTGTTGATAAATATTCTATGTTTTGTTTAAGAATCAACATTTTATTTTTGGAAATAATGCTTTGGGTACTGATTTATATGGGAAAATCTTTCATATGGAAGAGTTAATTTTAGCAGGGAAGTGCATGAAATAGTAAGAAAAAAGCAGGAGAATTTCAGAAAGAATTAATTTATTTCAGTAAAATCTAGTATAGATTTTAACAATAATACAGCATGGGATTGCTAATACAGCAATCCCATGAAAATACTCTGTTCATGATTCATCGTTTAAGAGAATATAAATAGAATAAAATTCAATCTACTTATGAATTTCATTAGCGGTTCGTCAAGAGTTATTCAATATCTGGAGTTTGAAGTTCACAAAATTTAATATTTTATTGATACACTATATTTCTAGTATTCTTTCTTCTGTCATTTTTATTTTTCATCTTATTATGTGTCAAGTATAGGAAATATGAAATGTCAAGACTATTACGTGTTAAGCATAAATAGGAAATAACATCTTATGCAACTTTGAGGTTATTTCAAGGAAAGGTTGGAATAATTTATTAGAATTTTCTCAAAACTGTAATGACAAACATTTAAACTTTTGTGTTTGCTATTATATTTACATTTTGTAGAATTCAACATCTATTTTATAATGAATTGCACACTTTTATCTATATTGATAAAGTTTTCATGCGGTTTCTAGTGTATTCTACAAAATTTTAATTATATTCCCATGATTTCGTGAACCGTGTCTAAAAGTTTATGTTATATTCTGTCTTATGAGTTGAGTTCTCTTTGCTTATGAGAAAAGTCTGCGGGGAAATACAGTTTTAGATGACTGCTTCTTGCTTATTGCGAATAAAATAACTCAAAAGCAAAGGAACTGATTTTTGAAATAAAATAGCATTACTATTTTAAGATTTGTTGCAGATTATTTCATTCTGAATTTCTTGCCAAAGCTATATTTCAGCAAAAGTAGTAGCACACAGAGAAGTGTATTAACTAGAATAAAACTCTTAAGTTTCCGAGCTTACATTAGAAATAATTTATTACATGCATATTAAAAATATACATACATACAAAAAGCATTTTTTGTTTGTATTTTTATGCTCGAAATAAACTGTCTTGATAATCCCAGAATGAATATGGGAACATATTTTTTCTTCTTCATAGAATGGTCTGAGGAAAATTTCAAATTGAAAAACTCAATCTATGAAGGCAGCTCAAAAAGTAAGGTAATAAGCCCTCTGTAAGAAAAACGTTGATCACGAATTCAAAGACATATACAATTTAATAAAGCACTAGTACATATTACTTCTCCATATAAGTATCATGGTTATCGAATCATTTATTCAATTGGTACCACAACATATTGAAAGCAGCGTAGGAAAAATCAGCGTCATTGTTGTGAAGCCACGGCAAAATGGCCTACTGAATTTCTGCATTCGTTCGAAATAATAAGCTCCCAGGTACTTCTTTCTAAAAGATGAGCATCATTCGGTGCTAGGTCCGGGCTGTAGTAAGGGTGTCTCAGTGAACCCCGTCGTTAGTGAACGGGCTTGGTCTCCCTGATCTGTGCTCGTTTCGACACCAATCCGTTCCTACTTTATCGAATTTCGTGCAACAAAACAACACCCTTTTCGGCGGCATTGCACTCGCTCAACCTCATTGCGCTCGCTACTACAACAGTTGCCGATAAATGTCACGCGGAAAGGTTTTCTTTAGACGCAAAAACCTTATCACGCTTCTTACTTCAATCGCCGACCATGTTTCTGACAACGTCGCCGTCTTCTAACTGAAGTTTTGATTAGCTACTTTATAATTAGCTCCATCAACCGACGACGCTTGAATGCTGTGATCGTCTCAGCTGTCGAGAGAGGGATTTCAATTTGCACGGAGAATTTGTGCACTCGCCAGAGCTCTTGTGACCTTATTTTTTAAAACACCCTCGCATAATAAATGCAGGTATCGTATAATTTATTTTTGTTTTGAATGTTGAGATGTTTTGCGTTTTGAATTCTGAACAATTTTCTTGTCATAATTGTTTTTAAAGATTAATATGCCTTCGTTATTTTACTTCGTAAAGAGTGGAGCTATGGGTTATTCGTTTCAAAAACTGCATTTTTTCATCACCTCTAAAGAAATCGCTACAAATGTCATGGAAAATGTTATGTAACTCATATAATGTTTTAATATACCAAAGTTACTTCAAATTCGGTCGGGCGCAACTCATCTGTGAGATTAAAAGTTAAAATTTGGATTAGGCTTAAGGAAAAGCTTACCGAACTGAACTATTCTGTGATACAAACATATATTTGAGTTTTTAAATAACTTTTGTGCATTTCCTTGCAATTTCAACTATCAAAATGTCCAGGAATTAAGGAGGGAGCAGATGTTAGTTTTCACGTAAGGCTCCTTAGCAATGACAACTGTTGTCGATGACAGCCTGAAATAATTCGACATTTTTGAAACAATATGTTGTAAATAACGATCAATATCATTAACACAAGTTTATGAACATTGCAGGCATTGGCGGCGAGTGGGCGGGGGGAGGGAGCGGGGAAGTTGCCCCCTATTTTTTCCGGCAAAAATTAACCTTTTATTTCTTTTTAGATGTTTAAAACTAAGAATCACAAAAAAGAAATAGTGTCCGTGAAAGCTAGCCGATTGGAGACTATATTTTTAAATGTTGTTCTCTACCCCCTACACTTTCGGGTACTTTTGGATGTCAGTAAATTCTTTGCCGTCTCACCATTTTGAGCCAATCGCCTCCACTGTTTGCAGTTATATAAAAAGAAATATTGAGAAAAACTCTGGTAATAAAAAATACAGATATATTGGGGCGCAACTCATTTACCAGATTAACTGCCCGTCACAAACATCGAAAGAGCACTGGAGATAAAAACGCGATACACTAGTGTGAATAGTAAGGAGCGAGGAAGATACTAGAGGTCCCTCACCTTTCTCGGTAATACCCGCATATAGGCACAATAAAATATGAGTGCTGCATCTCACAGATTAGACGCTCCCGGCGGAATGTTAGGAACTACAGGGTGAGTATAATAATAGACTTTGCCGATACAGAAGCCCCCTGAGATCACACCAATCATGGAAACGAATGAAATTTAGGATGTAGACGTTTTAAAGTAAGCTCGTAAGAATGATGTGAAAAACAACAAATCAGCTCTCACAGTGCCAAAATTTAGAAAATTTCAAATGGCTACAAAAACTTTCTTTATTAGAAAGTTTTTTTTCATAGTGGAAATCCGTAAATGGCGCCGGAAAGTTACCTGCAGCACAAAATACGTTGCAGATAGATAAAGATATTAAAACAAAACTACTATAGACATTAAAACGCAACAAAATTGACGACCTACGATTGGAAAAACCAAGGAAGAAAGAATCCATATGGAAAACTTCTGGATTCTAATTCGAATGAGTTTCCTGTCGAGTTAAAACGACTTCAAATGGTCAAATAAACTTTCGCTCTGTGGTCTGAACCTATCCCGGACAATTCGAAACAAAAATAGAAAAAAAACATTTCACAAAAACGCAATCTAAACAGTCTTTACTAACAAAGAAAAAAGGAAAATAGAAAAAACTAGTAAAAACTGTTTAGATTGCGTTTCTGAGATTTTTTTTCCCCTATTTTTGTTTCCACTTGTCCGAGATAGGTTCATGCCACAGAGGAAAAGTTTATTTGACCTTAAAGTCGTTTTTCCTCTACAGAAAACTTATCCCAAATAGAATCCAAAATGGAAAGTATGCCTTTGACGAAGTTTTCCATATTGATTCTTCCTTCCTTGGTTTTTCAATCGTATGTCGTCAATTTTGTTGCGTTTTAATGTCTATAATAGTTTTGTTTACTTTTTGAAGTTTTTAATGAATAAGAAAAATATTTTTAATTTGCTGGATGTAAAAATGTTTTTACTATTTTAAGTTATTTTAGTTAATACTATTTTTTAATAGAAGATGTCTCACACTTTAGTTTTAAAGATATAGTTTAGGATATTTTTGCGTTAACAGATGAAATGAAAATTTCATAACTGAACATTAAAAAATTTGGGTTTTTGATGATTTACAGCGCGGATACAGTCTGTGTAATTATTCGATACATGCGTGCAAATATATGTATGCGGTTGTAACACATAGCTTTGCATACAGCCTTTGTATTATTTATTCCTATATTATACAGTTAGTTTCATAGTGGAATTTTTCCCGATTGTATGAAAAATTCAAAATTTTCTTTTGAAAACAGAAATGATTAAAAACTTAACCGTTTCGAAACGGTGATTGCTGAGTTTAAACGAACATTCACAATAAATTCAATAATAAATAAATATTCAATATAAATTCAATGATAAAAAGATTTTTCATTTTTAACAAACATTTTTCTGAACCTTATTATAATGTAATATATGAACTATAATATATGTATAAAAATTTAAAATTTGTTTTTGAAAACCGAAATTATTAAAAACTTAACCGATTCGAAACGGTGATCGCTGAGTTTAAACGAACATTCACAATAAATTCAATAATAAATAAATAAACAGTGCAAAAACTCAATCATTGTAAGCATATTTTGTTCTGGATAAGCTTCAAACATCGAAATGATAAAAATATTTATCATTTTTATCAGACATTTTTCCGAACCTTATTCTAATGTAATATATGTACTCTAATATTTATAGAATATTAGTATTCAAAGAATATAAGAGAGAAGAATAGAATGCAAGGATTATTAAATTTTAAAAATATATCAATTTATAATAGAAATAAAGTCGCGTAAAAATTCAAACCTTGAACTGATCGACAAGATATCTTTCTATCCACAAGACGACAGCTTACTGACGTTTTTGGAAATGGCAGCCAATTGCACTTTAATGTATTAATTAGTGAACACCATAAAAGATAGTACGTATTAATATGCAAAGTTTCTTCCTGAATTGAATTTGCCTATTCTTGCCCTCCCCTTGCTACGTTTTTGGAAATGGCAGCCAATTGCACTTTAATGTATTAATTAGTGAACACCATAAAAGATAGTACGTATTAATATGCAAAGTTTCTTCCTGAATTGAATTTGCCTATTCTTGCCCTCCCCTTGCTAATCTTACAAAAAGCACTCAAAACAAGGAGATAAGATAACAGCATGCATATGGAAATTAGGATAAATGCAGATGAGAGTCAAAAAATACCTCTACTATCTATGCAAATAACAGATAATTCTCAAAAAGGTAAAATGAATGCGGCTGAAAGATCGAAATGAATTCCGTGACTTTTTGCTGGAAATCAATTGCTAATTCACTGCATCAATTTGCTGAGAAGATATTTACTCTCTGAACCCGGCTAAAGTGAGAATTCCAGTACCTCAAAAACTGAAGTAAATTTTCGTTCACGAAAACAGAATGAAATCCTTCCTTTCTTTACAGAAATTCCAGGAGAACGACACCTAAGTTTGAGATATCAATTGTCAACAAAGAAATGAACCACTTTTCTCCCACTCCCCTTCACTTAGTCCGGCCTCTGTCGCATGGGGCGGTTTGAGGCGAAATAGGGCTCATAGTGTTAAAAGCGAATATTTGTCGTTAATTAATGAAATGCATAATATTTAAAACGAATACCTGGTAATATTGCAGAAATAAAACAAAGCGTATACTAAACACAGCTATTATAATTTGTTTTGCACGAAACAAGGCTGTGATTTATTATGGAGGACAAAATGGTATTATTTTGTCCTCCGTAATAAACGAATTACTGAAATGGTTAAAATAGGACGAACACAAAAATTATGTAAGTAAATGAAATGAAATTAAAAATATTACTTTATTAGAATGATTTATACTTAATGTACTTATTACTGTTTCCAAATTAAAGTGCAGATTAACATAACAATGCTAAATAAAATTAAGCTACCAAAGTTAAAATGATGAAAAGAAATTTTGACTCAAGTTTTAACAAAAGATAAAAATAAAAGCATAAGATTAAAATGATTGTTGAAATTTAAGTATATTTAACTAAGACAATGTTTATTGATTTTTCTTATATCTCACAATAGAAGATGTTTCAAATTCATTTTTAAATGGAGTTTAAATTTTATGTCAGCGATATTGAAGGGCAGATTATCAAGGATTTGTTGTTGCACATATATTTTCTGCATTTAAGATTGTCAGAGAAATCGTTTTCGTTTTTTAATCTACTTCTTGGTTATTTAAACAGTCTGGCGGACATGAAGTGGAAGAGACATCGGAAGACGCTTCTTAACAGTCTAGCAAATAATGGCGAAGGCAGAGAGATGGAAGATAACAAAAATACAAACCTAAAAATCTGGGATAATATACAAGAAACTAAGGGGAGTATCATATAAAACCATATACAAACAAAAACTGTAAAAAGGAAAGAAAATTGAGTATGAAATATACATATATCAAGTCGTGGGATGCATGAACATTTCAACTGTTCTTTAAGTTCTCAATTGAATTAAAATGGGAACGCGGCCCAAAATACAAAATAAAATCTAATTAGATAGTTGAGAAAACAAATCAGTTAAGGAGTTAAAAGGGCAGATTATCAGGGATGCTATATTTCTCTGTGAAAAACCTTTCAGCGTATCATTATTTTGTCCTTTAAAGTAGAACTACGTTCCTCCCATTGGAGTCTCAGGAAGGAAATTGATTACACGCCAAAACGCCACAAAACGTGGTATGGGATATCCTCTATATCTCGGTAACTACATATGTTAAAAACATAACTAATGTCTTATTTTACAGATAAAGGGTAACAACAGAAGTTACAAAAAATTTACTTAAACTTAAAAATTTACGAGAAATAAAAGAGTCACGCGAGTAAAGTAGTCCTACGCCTTTAACATAGCGTCTGTTTGAAAAGACAGCCTCCCGTCATTTTTTTAAAATTTATCATGAATAATTGAATGATAAGTTAATAAAAAACTACAATTAGGTCTGATTTGATGATGAAATCCGACAAGAATAATCACTCAAATGCCTTTGAGCAATAATTCTAACTTATCTTGCATTCACTTGCATATGTAAAAATACAAAAAACTTGAAATTTGGTATTTTACTAAGAAATTTGACATTCTTTTCATATGTGGCGACGACATAAGTTCTAGGACTAAATGGAAATATATAGAAGCTTTTCATTCATTTTTTTATGTGAGCGAACTTTAGAGGACAAAATTTCGGTCAAAATAATCCACAGTTGCTTTTGCGAATCATAATAACAAAATATAAAAATTGGAAATTTATTTCTTAAAATATAACATTTTTATGATATTTCTTCTTGAATTCATTAAATTTGTTTAATATTATTCTGGATTGCTGTACCAAAATTTAGTAGAATTATGAACTTAACTTCTGTTTAATTAGAAGTGAGATTTTATTTATTTCTTAGTTCATAGTAAATTTTAGCGAGAGATATTCAAACGTTTTTAAAGAGTATCAAATTTTTTATGCTTTATTGTTGTAGGACTCCGATATAAATAAATCAGTAAATTTCTGAATTTAACGTACAGAAAATTATACGTGAACGAATTTTAGAGGATATAACTCCTGATGATAGAAGGCTTTTTATGTTTTTCATGATTATGCTTTTTACGATTACGGAGAATATAGAAACCATGCTTTGAATTTTCTAGTAATGATAGTGGTCTCTATATAGAAAATTCTTAATTTTAACGTTTTTCAAATCCAGAATTTCAATATATGCCACTTTTAGACATTATCTTTCTTAAATTTTGGCTTATAAGAAATTTATGAGGAGAAAATGTTTAATATCATTGAATATTGATGTGCAGATTCTGATATATCACTAGACAAAAATGTTATTAAAACTTTTGTTTCAAAAAAATCTTCCCAAGACCCTATTGACAAAAATATCAGGGCTAATTGATTGAATACCTGGACAGTTGTCCTAAAATAATTATATTCTATGAACCATGCACTTTTTACTAACAGTTCCTCTCGACCCAAAATTAATAATATGCTTAATGATAATCCGAAATAATGTGTGCGTAATTTCTGATTGAGTATTTATATATAAATCAAGTCAAAAAATCTTAACAACATATGATATATTATTCATTATCATTAAACAAAAATGTATGTAAAGCTTCTGATTCAGAAAAATATTCCTAAGACCTTATTGATATAGATTTCAGGGCTAATTGATTGAATAGCTGGAGAGTTTTCCAAAATTATTTATATTTTATTAACCATTCTTTTTATTAGCAGTTTCTCACGACCGACACATATTAATATGCATAAGAATATTGCTAAATAATGTATGCGTTATTCCTGATTGAATAACAATTAAATCAATGTTTCTCTACGTGAGGCCTACGCCCCACAGGGAGGAAATTTGATTGTTAAAGGGGGGGGGGCACTGAAGTATCAAGAAGAACTCACAGAAATGCAGAATGATGAGTCAGTTTAAACTTTATTTAAAATAAAAGTTTAGATGGCATGGCTTTTTGTGAAAGCAGATATCAACTATCCAAATTCAACCAAATGTGGAAGAAAACTATTTTTACCGTTTCCGTCTTAATATTTAGCTAAATTTGGATATAGTGCAATAAATGCTTTGCTGTTAAAAAACATCGGCTGGATATCAGATAACGGGAAGACTTGAGACTGAGGTTAACTAAATTGGAATCTAACATAAAATCTCTTTGTAGCAAGTATTAAGTCCAAGAATCTCATTAAATTTAAATAATTAATAATTGCTAATAATTAAAATAATATAGAAAAATCTTTTATTAAACTTATTTAGTTCTTGAATTTCAGTCGTTTATAATAAGTTTTGAAAATTCACTTACTGTGTTTCTCAACAATTCCCTAGTGATTTCTTCCTAAAACCTATCAGTTAAGTTTCTTCAGTGAACAATAAAATTTTTAAATATTAAAAATTGTGTATATGTTACATAGGAGGCATAAGAATTTTAGAAACGCTTGTGTGCGTCATAAGATAAAAAGGGTGGGAAACACTGATTTAAATGAAGTTAAAATTTTTTATCTACTTCGAGGTCTCTAATTCTTATCATACTGAACTTTAAAATGTATTCGTTGTGTTATTGAACAATAGAAACGTATGATTTCTCAGAGATTAACTCTCCTCTCCATCCGAAAAAGAATGAAGTGAACTAAGGTTAGAGTTTATTTTTGAAATGTTGGAAGTCACAAAAGATATGCTTCCTTGTGAAATTTTTCAATGAAAGTAAAAATAAATTTAATATTTTTTAAATATATTTTAGAAGCTAATAAATTATTTCAAAATATTCGCATGTCTCACTTTCATATTCTGAATTATTATTTGAAGTTATATTTAATATTTGTCACCTATTGTGTTCTGTAATATTGAAATGAGGCATTATTCTATGCAGATATTCTTGGTCTTTGTTTCGGTTGTTTTTTCATATTTTGGATAGAAAAATTACACCCACAAAAGTTTTCCACCTGAGAACAAAGTTACTTAATTTTTTAAATTATTGCTTTGTGTTAAATCTTTCCATTTAACCATTTTTCAGATTTTATTCTGAAATCATCAAATCGTAAATATTGCAACTCCTTACCAAAAGAGAATTTTTTCTCCTTAAAACACAAAGTATTGTTCATTTGTAAATAGGAAGATTTTAATGTAATGAAAAAGTAATTAATCATAAATCAAAATTCATAATTAACACCACACTGTATTTTATAATTTTATCAATAAATAAATAAAAGGTTCCTTGAGCAAAAATTAGGGATACGGAAAAAGTGGTAATAATGTTAATTGCAATCTTATAATGCTAATTATGAATATCAAATTAAGATTTTAAATCCACATGTATTTTACAAACACTACATCACCATTTCATAGATTTTCGGTGCGTCTTTTTTATCTTTTGACAACTAAAACCTAAATTTATTGGTCGGATGAAGGGTAAACTTTTTTTCTCTTTTGAGTAAGTAATAGAAAGATAAATATTTTTGAAAAAGTCATAACGATATAAAAGTAGTATCAGCGTTTTTTTAGATAAATCTAGATTTAGAGATAAATCTGCATAATGACGGTTCATTTATCTTGAACCTTGCTTTTTATCTACTGATTTTAGATTCAACATTTCATAACATAAACTGTTTCCTGTTTGAGACTTCACAAAAATTAAGCATTATCATATATTGCAATTTATGTCATTATGACTATTTTTCGAATTTGTCAGTACATCCGTTCACGCGAGCGATACCGAGAGATTTGCCAAGCCATGCGCCGTGGGAACGGCGCGACTGTTCGGAATTCCACCGACCACAGTCCACAAGCCACCCCAATTTTTTCAATGATGTTAATTTTAATGCATTTTTTTTCCTTAATTTTGACAAATTTTAGAATATATTTTTATGTATATATTGAAAAAAAATTTTTTTTACACTAACCGGGTGAAAATATTTTAATATTCTTCCAAATTACTTGAAAAATATTTTTTTTCAAGGCATTGCTGTCTGTAATGAAAAGCCTGGACATGCAGCCTTTAAAAAAGAAGTGGAAACAGTAGTCGAAGTTGTAAAGTTGTTTCGACATGCTTAATCTTGGCATAAATTTGGACATTGTGAGAATTCATGACCATTTTAAGGACAAATTTAACGACTTTGGCGACAAAAAGAATATCTCTAGAAAATCCTTAACTATGGTCCTGGAAGCCAGCAAATCCAACCTTCTAAAGATTAAGTCACCTCCAACGCAATGCGTCATTTCTGTTAAAAGGTATAAAACAAGCTCTCAAATCAGAGAGTACTTCAGTTGAAGTTTAACAGAATGAAGCTAGTGAACTGAAAACATCTGAGTAAATTGAAAGTGCTTTTCAGAGATCTGATTGGTGATCTCTTGTAACTCTTACAAAGTGCTTTTCTACCTGAGATGCGTTTGTTTCTGATGTCATAAGTTCGTATGAAATAAAAAATTATCGCCATCGGTCCAGTGGTTTGTGCTGGGAACTTCCAATGGTTTTACTAATTATTTTAATCATGCCTTCAGCGTCCAGTGCTGTCTCGCCGGTAATGATTTCAATCGAATTCTGCCATTTATATTCATGGTTCCTCACAACGTAATTTTAAACTTCAGATTGGGGTAGATATTTAATCGATGTCTTTTATTGGCTTTCTATTCTTCTGATCATTGTCTACATGAATGTCCTATTGGAGTTAAATAATCAAGCGTCATGTCAAATATAAATAATTGCATGGCAAGTATCTCTACCTCTTATTCCTCTCAAAATCTATATTTGATTTCAACATTAAAATGACGCAGACATTATGACTAAGAGAATGTTAGCTGAAAAAGAATGAAACGATAGAACATAATCATTAGGTTACTGTATATATTTCTTATATACGTAAACTTGTAGCTTGGTTTACAGATTCCACAAAAACTTTCATGAATAAAATATGAAAGCAAAATGTATTAGGATATTACCATCTTTCAACAGTGAAAAAAGAGAAAAACACAATTACATATTTGTTTAAAAATGGAAACTGTTTGAATTGATCTGAAGAATAAAAAAGGGATTGTTGTAAATTATGACGAAACTTTTAAAAAATTCTATTAAAATTTAGAGGAAAAACTTGTAAGACAACTTAATTTATATTATTGAAGAGGTAATTTTTAAACTTTAGATGGCGTAAATAAATATTGTGCCGCTAATATTTGGAACGTATTAACCTCCTGCTGACTCCTAGCGGCCCTCAAAATCTTAATCACTTACCTTGTATAATGGGAGGTTCTTCTTGACATGGATTCGTGAAATGGACTCGTCCGCTCCTCTTCTCCTACAGTTGGTCGAGCCTGACTGGGGCGTGACCCCTGATAGAGTCTGAGGTCGCGAAGGCTGGAATGATACAGTCCTGATGATTTATAATTAATGGGATTTTTCATTGTTATCACGATAGTAGGGGTTTATATTGTTTTAATGTCATTTTGGCTCATATTCAAACAATCATTTAATTATAAAATAATGTGGAGCAGTAGTCAGGAAATGAAATCTACAATGGATATTTATATTCTTTTTATCATTATTTGATAAACTTTTGACTGTAATTCTTCACAATTTTCACAAAAAATGGTATCACTTTAAGAGAGATAAATTAACTGTTGCATCCTAAACTGGAAAACCTTCTGTGAAATGATTAAGAATAAAAGGGAACATCCTTTCGGAATTCAGTTAAACCTTAGTTCAACTACACTGAACAAGAGAAAATAGTCTCTTTACAAAGCAAGGCTCCTGTAATTCCCATAGCAAAAATCTCTCTG
>BGPR01002845.1:0-36324 GCA_013235015.1 Araneus ventricosus | reverse complement strand
TATCGTGACATGAGAATCACAAATAAAAATATAATGAAAGAAAATTTTTCCTCATTCCCACCTTTGTAGAATATGAAAATGTTAATTTTTAAAGCGATAATTTTACTACAATACAAGAATGCAATGATCATTGATTTGTTATATTATTTAAAAATAATTCAAAATGAAATTTTATCAAAATAAAATTATTTTTAATTCTATTAAAATATGCTATTTAGTAGAATAATCGAATAAAATAGTATATTTTATAATTGATGAGAATAATCAGTTAACAGAAAATATATATATATGTGTTATCCTGAATTCAATCGAGAATTTTATGAAACAGTTTGATATGTTATAAGTTGTGATAATTTTATTCATTATATGTGCAATGAATTTTTCCTTCGATGGGAGATCTTCAAATAAAACTTTTATTCAAATAAATCACCATTTTCTAATGTATCACATGTTTTAACATACGCTTCTATTTCCTTATTACAATTTGGCCAATAAAATTATCTTGTTAATCAATCATAAGTTTTAACTATGCTTAGAAAAAGTGGTGTCATGACTTTATTTCATCCGCATATGTCTCTGGAATAACAATTAATTCTATTTCATTTTTATAAATTTTCTTTTTCACAAACAACGTGTCTTTGTTGTATTTTAAAATCATTTGGTTTGCTAGAATTCTCATTTTCAGCTTCGTTAAGCATTAGAACTAAATTTCCACCTTGACGTTGAGATTCAGTTAAGAATTTCCTAAGAATTAACTTTCTTCTATTATTTTATTTTCTTCATCAGCTTGTGTTAAAATATCAATTACACTATACATTTCTTTCGTTGTTCAATTCCTCACTCTCACTTTGAGTTAATCTTCATTGTTTTTTTTTATCTCTTCAGTGGAAGGGGATTCAGACCTGGATCTCTCCGGTCAAAAATCGAGATTTTACCACCAGGGCAACGTGCCTCCGTAAACTTTCTGCCCAGAACGTAGTATGATTACAGTGTATTATACCTACTTTTATTAAAGAGTTAAATATCTGGTTAAGGCAAACTTATTGACTTAAGGCTGTTTGTCTTGAAAGTGTCGTCATTTTTCGTGTCTGTACATAATTTTATACATCAATGTCTTAAAAATATTTCTATACTTAATTTAAGACATTCACTTATTTTTAATTCATTCAATTTCTCTATTTATTTTTATTTGAGACGAAATTTTTATTGAATGAAATTCTAATAAGACTTACGAAATATTTTATTTAAGACATGATATTTTTATTTATATCTTTAATTAATAATTAATTTATTTATTTAATTTAATTAAGACATGATTTAATTAATTTTAAGACATATTTATTAATTTAATTGATATTAATTAATGATTAATTAATTAATTAAATTGTGATTTATTAATTTAATTAAATTAATGATTTATTAATTTAATTAATTTAAGACATGATTAATTTAATTTAATTAATTAATTTATTTATTTTAATTTAATTAAGACATGATTATTTTATTTGAGCATGAAATTTATGAAGACATTGAAATTTTATTTAAGACTTGAAATATTTTATTGAATTTAAGACATTCACTTTCTATTTATTTTTAATTTAAGATGAAATTGCAATTAAAATAAACTGAGGGTTTCACCGTCCAGTTTCCAGAAAGACATAACGAGCTATAAAGGAAAAAATTGTTAAAAAAGTACATTACAAAAAAATGTAACATTGTTAACAGTTTCAATTTGAATAATGCTTTTTTAAGATCCTATAAAACAGTGTAACCCATCATTATTGAAATGGAACTCATTAATTCAGTACAAAAAAGCGTACCCAAGCAGGGGCCGTACCGAGGTGATCCAGGCCCTTGGCGCAACTGGCAAAGTTGCCTCTTACGTGACACATGGTTGTGGTTGGTGAAGTGTGGCACTTGTGACAAAGGGGGGGGTAAAAATATTGAAAAAAGTGTGACATCATTTATGGACAGCCCTAACTGAAATTTTAATTATCTTTGAGCTTTGAAAAGTAGATAGTGATTCTACTTTTAGAGAACATATTCGCCAAATTTCATCAATATCAAGCAAAATGTCGATTTTTTTAAAAAAGACAAATAACATTTATCTTTGTATATGTTACCGTTAAGTATGAACTCGATTATTCTATAGAATACCTAGTTATTCTATAGAATAATGGTGCACCATCGTTAAAGTGTAAAATACAACATGATGCAGCCTGTTTGTTACTTTAAATTGGTTATTTTATTTTCAGCATCGAAGTGGCACTGGATCTTTTTTTTTTTAAGAAATATCCTGCTTTGCTAGTATGGAGCAGAATAGTAGCTTGGCTATATCATGCCATTAAATATGAAGAATCTGTGTTATTTTAGCAATACGTAACCGAAGTACAAATGTACACATGTTCCAGTAATTTTACCAATCCTTACTAGATAAATGATTCTGAAATAGACTGCAAAGGCCAGATGTAGCATTTTCTTTTCTTGGTCATTTTTAACACTAATTATAGTGACATTCGGTGATTGATTTGATGGTACATTTTGTAATGACATTGCAACAGGTTAACAGACTTCTTTTCACATAGAGAGACATATGTTTCTGTATGAAAAACACATGCTTCTTTCTTAGACTAGGGGAGAAATATAAACAATTTTAAGTGAATTTATTTTTGAGGAAAGCGCAAATGTTTGTAAGAAATAAAATAGAATTGCGAACGTCTATATTTCATTTGTACGAAAAAAGATAAACTAAAAAGCTGAGAGTACTGTAAGTGATTTATAAATAAGAGTATAACATGTAGATGGAATATAGTAAATGGATTTAACTAACAAAACTGATACACCATTCATTATATCTCACAATAGTTAATTCGAGATTAAAGTCTTTGCGATTAATTGAATTTCAACTAGTATTTTTAATACCTAATTTATAAGAAAAGAATTTTTTATTAAATAAAAAGAATATAAATAAAGTAACTTATCAGCAATATAAGAAGCAAATTCAGAAAGTAGTAAATCTACTGTGTTAGATTCGGTGGGTTTTATCATATTTTAAAATTGTTTGAGGTAAAATATTTTAGTCGAAGCTATTTTTTTCTAAATGTTTATTTCTCCGGTAAAAATTCAGTAAAGCTTTTGATTTTTTTTTTTTGAGATTTGCTAAAATTTAATGAATTGACTAAACAATGTTTCCGACAATTTCCAAATCCTAAATCAGTTTGGAAAGCTTTTCGAGTGAATGTGTTTTAATTATTGGCCCCTCAAATGTCACGTAGAAAAACATCAATCCTTACATTTTTCTAAAAAATGAAGTTAAATAACTGATATATGATTTTATACTATGACTCCTTATCGCTTAGAAATAAAATTTAATATCGTTATTTAACATGTTATTGACCAAACCATTTACAGCATTGTTTTAAGAAGAAACAAATTTAATAAAAACAATTTTTAAATGTACACTTTTCTTTAGTTGCATATAAGGGAAAAAGCATTTTATTTTAATTATTCCTTACTGATTGATCTTATTAATTCATTATTATAAATATTATGTAATCTTGAAATAATTTTTAACACAAATTTGCAATTATGAAACACCTCTTATAAGGAATTGAAATTTAGTTCAGTTAATCGATTAATTTATAATTAAGTTATAAAAATATAAAAATTGTTGTATTGTCATCGAGAAGAAAAATTACAAGAAATTTTAGAAATCAAGTATATTACCAATTAAATTTAGCACAGCTTGCGAGTGTTCTGTTTTTGTTTGTTTATATTTAAAATCTTGAATCCTTCAATCAAGCCCAGTGAATCAAAAAATTGTATATTCATGAGTAAATCATTTTAATTATATTTTCTGGAGTAAAAGTTAACCCGTTTTAAACGAATCATTGTTAATCTATTAACGTTCAAAATGATATTTGTCTTCATTACAAGAAATTCGAAGAAAAACCTACTGTAATAAATGAATTTCTAAGACATTTAAATTTTTATACAGTATTCTTAGCTTTAATATTTTTCATTCAAATAAACACAGATTTAGTAAAAAATATAACAGGTTAAAATTATTTCAGAATCTTATTTTTAAAGTTCAGCGTGTAATTCTTTCTGTAAACATTTGAAGCTTCCCGCAAGCCAAATCAATTCATCACTGTCAGCCATGAATAGCAGACGTTTCCCCTCCCCGAGGAAACCCTTGTGGAAACTCCGCTTTACTACCCAAACCCGTAGTTTGACCCTTGCCCGCCCGAAAATCCGCCTGGCTCGTATAGAACCTACCAAGCCGGCTGGGGCGAGTGTCGTAGTGAGAGTGTTAAAGAAATGAATGGTAAAAATGGAAAATGGCTAGTGAAGAAGAGAAATTTGTTCCTTGTGTGATGCCTTTTTATTTGTTGGAAAATATTTTCTGCGTTAAAGATAAAGTTTTTGAGGAGGACCACATATTGCTTCCAATACATAGCACTCTCTTCTGCCGAACTTGTGTTTTTAGCCTGAATCAATAAAGATACTACTGATTAAGATTTTGATAAATATACACGTTTCAGAACTCCCGAGTCTAAAAAGAGATAATTAATTATGTCACTCTGTCTGTGAAAGCCTTAACTAAAATTCGCTGTCTGTTAAAGTGAGGAAATTTCATGCTTCGTCTTGACAACAAAATGGAAATGACGGGAAGTCCGTCTGTGTGTCCATTCGTGTAAATATGAATTGTATAAGTTAAATACGTAAAGAGACTTAGATGCATAAAATTTAGTAAATGGTTTTATCATTTGAATCGTAGACATGTATCAAATTTTAGACCAAATCGCCGAAAGGCTCACGTCCCTTGCTCTGTATAAACTCATATATTCGAATACGCCAGCTTTAAAACGCAATCACTTAGATAAATAAAATTTGGTGGTTTGCGATTAAAATTATAAAAATCTTGGAACCAATCGATGAAAAGGATTTCCAAAATGCGTACTTGGTATTCTTCCTTATACTACTGAGCACAAACCGATCGATGTTGTGTCAATATAGGAGAAAATCCGTAGGAGAATATTCCCATTATTGATATCAAATACGTCGTACGCGTTGCATTACATCGGGACATATCTTGCATGTTGCGTTTGTGATAGGACTCTGAGATGCAGACACTTATAAGGAGAAATGAACAGAAGTACTGCGTCATTATTCATAAAATGGAACGTCACAGGAAAATTGAATTTAAACCAGTTTTATTAAATTCAATTAAAAATTACAATTATTGAATATAAAAAAAATATTATTACATTTGAGTGTCAGGCATGGGAAATAAGCTTCTGCGACCAGCCGCTACATTTCAAACCATGTATACTATATTTATCACTGTGCTCGGCTTATTGCCAAGCACTTCTTTAATATGCAAAGAGCAGTGAAGAATCCATTTCTTGCTGAAACAGCAAATTTAAAAAGAAACTATTTTAATTAAAAAAGTGGTGCTTTTGATAGAAATCTTTTTTTATATTGAAATAGTATCCATTGATGAAACAAAATAAAATTTTATTTTAGTTCCATAGGAACTTAAAAAAAACATTTTGAATAACATCTTTCATTTCACTCATATTATTCCAAGTTTATTAACTCCTATAATTCGCAATTCCTACATACCATTAGTGAATTAATTTAGAAGACAAAAATGCTGCTTTTGTGTGTGCACTGCCGCGAATTTAAGAAATAAAAATCCTAAATTAATTCTAATATGTCGTTTATTTTATCGGATTACTATGCCTTTTTCTTCAAGGTTTATACTTAATTTATTAATGTTTAATTCATCATCTGGAAGACTAATCATGAATTTTCGCCCAAATTGGCTTATTCTGTCTCCGTATTTGATGAGAGGGGTAACGTTTCATTGGGGTCAGATATGTCATGGTGAATACTGAAATTATACCTGTTAGTTAATGCATGCACCACTTGCAGATAATTTATTAACCCTTTAACCGGCTGGAACGTAGAAAGTCGTTCTTCGATTATTACTCTAAAACCGGCTCCGGCGTAGAAAGTTCCTCTCTGTTTATTACCCGAAAACCGGCTCCGACGTAGAAATCGCTAGAGCTCTTCCTCTCGCTCATAATGAGCAAAGCGAGTCAACTGTTTGTCAGGGTCGCTTTGTGGTTTTCACTGGCAATTAGAATTTGGGTGGTCCCTTTTGGGGGGAGGTAAACTTTTGAGGGAGAGGAATAACGTTATTCCTGAAGTCAAAGTTATCAGGATAGCTTTGTGATGGTGAACAATAAACTTTATCATTGATTTAAATATTTGAATGTTTCACTGCAATTTTAATATCGTGAAAAAACTAATAGAATTGTTAAAACTGGTGTAAATTTTCCTGAAAATAGGAAACTCTCTCATGTTTACAGCGATCATTAACAATTAATTGTTGCTAGTTCACATGACAAGGTTTGAATTTTCTAAACTTGCTTGATGAAATATGAGAAAAGTGCATATAAACTTTTAAAAGTGCTTTTATTAAAGTGCAATAGAAACTAAAGACTAATTTTTTTCTATTTGCAAGTTTTTTAAAACTTTTCTATTGTCTAATTAATAAAAGCGCGGCAAATATTAATATAAATAAAAGTCATTGTATGTATGTTCCATATATCCTTCTAAACTATTTGATAAACTTCGACAACTTATTATTTAAGACAAGAGGAAGATTATTGTCAATTTTTCCCAAGAGCAAAAGTTACTTAAACACGCGAATAATTAATAATTGAACGAAATTTTGCCATTTTCCCGCATTAACTTCTGAGCAATTTATACCCCACGAGATATATTTTATACCATCTTAAAGTTCAAAATTTCTACCTGTCAATGATACCAACTTTGTTTTTGTGGCAGTTTTCCATGAAATTTTATTAATTTTTCAAAAGTTAATTAAAAAATAATTGAATAGAATGCGGACCATTTTGAAATAAGCAAATTTATAGAAATTTCGTTTCTAGGCAACGGTATAGCTTCGAAATATTTAACTTTTATTTTTTACGCTCAAAAAATTAAAAATTAAACAAAATTTTGACATTTTTCGAAGATATCTTACCAAAATATGAAGTCACAAAAAATATTTTTACTCAATTGTAAAGTTAAAAAAATTAGCTTTTCAGTGGCATAAATTTCATTTGTGTTTCATTTATTTTTTTCACTTTTTAATAAATTTGTCAAGATTAATAATCACACACAATTTGCAATAATATTTTTTTATTGTTAAATAACAAGAATAAATACACAGAACTGTTGCCAGAACTCATTAATTGGATTCTAAAAGAATACTAAAAGAATGGTTTTAAAGAAGACAATTCACAGAGTTGATTACAAATTTTTTATCAGGAACAACTATTGATTTAGTTTATTTTCATTCATTTTAATTATGAAAAATTTTCTTTTTAATTTTTTGTCCCAAAACGTCTATTAAAACCTTTAATATCCCTTACCATTTGTGAAAAAATGAAGTACTTTTATAACAAATATTAGTGCCTCATAGAGAAAATTAGCTATCGGCAATTTTTAAAAATCGTCTGGTCTAATTGATATGGACGAGTTTTCTAGTTTCTTTACTTACATTAAGAACCTTGACTTTATCTGTTTGTATGCTGGACTTCCACTTTGAAGATTCAATTGACTTAGCATTACATCGGAATTACGTAGTACAGGCAATTAAATGTAAACAAACAAAGCAGAAAACTCGTCCATTCGCATTTTAATTAAAAAACGTTCAAGACGACAAAAGAATTTTGTGCATTACAGTATTTTATAATATAAAAGTATTTTTCACCTTAAAATATTAGACTTGAAAGCATTTTAATCCCGAGCAACGCTGGTATATCAGCTAGTATCTTAATATAAATAAAAGTCATTGTGGGTATTTAAGTGGATATGTGTGTATGTATGTATAATCCGCCTTTCCTCTTAAGCCACTAGATCGACTACAGCCACATTTTGCACACTTATCATTTAAAACAAGAGGAACATTATTGTCAACTTTTCGATGTCCAAAAGTTTCAGATAATTAGAAATTTACAGAAACCGTTTTCCGCAGTAAATTCGGAGCAATTTGTTTCAAAAAATATTTTTGTGCCATTTTAAACTTTTAATTTTCACTGATACTAATTTTTATAAATGTGTAATTTTTCCTTCATCCCTTACTACTTTTTAAATTTGATAAAAACTTGATTACATGTGGAGGATTTTGAAATTAAAACAAATTTATAGATACTTCGTTGCTAGGCAACGGTGGCACTTTGAACTAATCTACTTTTATTTCTGTTTATTTTTGTAAATATTTAATATAAGATCATAATCAACTTCTCAAAGCACAAAAGTTAATCAAAGCTTTGGTTAATTAAAAAATTAAGCAAAATTTTGCTTTTTTCCGCTCTATCTTTCGCTATTTTGATGCTATATTAAAGTTCGAAAAACAATATTTCCAGTGACTCAAATTTCATTTCCGTTCAATTTGTTGCTCTCACTTTAAATTTTTTTAAAAAAAATTAAATTGTATATAAATTTTACAATTTGTAACAATACTTTTTCTTGTTGAAGAACAAGAATACATACGAAGAGCTGCTGCTAGAACACATTAACAGGTTTCTGGTAGTACACTAGGAAAAAGTGTAAGAGCAGACGATTAATAATTTATATTAGGAACAACTACTGATCTGGATTTCTTTAATACTTTCTAAAAGTGAAAAAATAACTATTTAATTAATTGTCCCAAAATATTTGTCAAAATCTTTCTCATACTTCAATAATTATGAACAAAATTTGAAAACAATCAACTATGAAACGTTTCAGACGAAAAAAGAATTTTGGGTATTTTAATTTTCTATACAAAAATAGTTTTTCATTAAAATTATTACACATAAAATTTTTTAAACCCGAGCAACACTGAGTTTAGTAGCTAGTTTCTTTATAAAAGTAAATTCAATTCGTGCCTACTCTTCGCATATGGAATTTTTTAAAGCTTTTATTATTAACCAAAAGTAAAATTGAAGTAAATTTTTATGACAAGAAACAACATTGGGTATTGAAATATTATAACCTATTTCAGTATTATTGGAAGAGTGTTCAATTATTAAATTGCCATTTTTCTGGCCATATGGTAAACATGTGTTCGTGATCCATTGAAAGAAAAATACAAACGTTTGTGAAAAAGTTGTTAGAACTCAAACTGTGAGGGAATGTTGCAAAGCTATAAAAGGGCAGGGCATTTTCCTGGCCCTGACACAAGGGGCACGTTTAAATGAGCCCGTGTAATATTGTTCAAGTTCCCTCTCTTTACTATTGCTGTTCCCCTCTATTTTTAAGGCGTTTGCTTTGTTACATTGTACCATTCAAACAGATAAATGACAGCAGTTGCAAGAAACGACATATAACCTCTTCAAAAGAAAAATTTCGGACATTTTAGCTCTAAGCGCGCGGTGATTAATCAATGAAATAAATTGCATAATTTGAAATCAGTAACAAACTTCTCTTCTTAAGTCTTTCATTTTTCTAATTTTGAAACAAAACAGTAAACAGAAAAAAATTATTACGCTTTGACTGGAAACCTAGTCCTATTTTTGGGAAATTGATTGAAAAAGAAGGATTTTTTTCTTTCAGAAAGAAAAATTTGTTCACGAATAAATCCATGAGAAAAGAAAACTGATTTTCCCACTGAAATCAATTGAAAATTATAATAATAATCAATAGAAAATTATTTTGGTGAATTGCGTCAACAAAAGTGGGATCTTACATACGAAAAAAAAATTCTTAAAGAGGTGTCTTCAAAGCGAAACCATCGCTCCTGGAAAGGATAAACAAAAGATTTGCGGAACAAAAATTTGTGATTAAAAAAATTTATATGTTCCCGAATAAACGTTTTATTTTTTAAAAAATGCACATAAGTATTTTTCTCAGCATGCAAAATCATTTATGATCGTTGTAAACGATTTGAAGCTTTTTTGAAATTCGGGGAAAATCCATAATATTTTTCTTCATATATTATTTCTTCAATTAAAATTTTATGCTTCGATTGCTATGAATAATAAATGAACTTATGAAAATATTTTGGGCCTCGAGTAACATCATGTACATCAACTAGTTTTACTGAAATTCGCATCAAGTCTATAAATAAAATAAGAAACTGATATTGGAAACATTTAACAGAACATAAAACATAGAATATTAAAACAGAAAATATTAATTTTGATAAAAAACGAGTTACGCATGCACGCGGAATTTTTAGCATATTTTCTTATTTTAGTGTTAAATTTAGTTTAAAAATCTTATCATCTCGCATCTTCCGTGATTATTTTGGAAGAATTTTTTTTCAAATGCAATATATGGTGTTTTATCTACCATTGACAAAAGACTATTTTCTCAATATCTTATAAGTTTAAAAATGAAATGAAAAACACGAATCTTTTTGAAGCAGAAAATTATACAAACTTTTTAATTAATTATTGGGCACAACAAATTCATTTTACATTCTCTAACTGAATGCAGAATTTGTATTATTATCGTATTATTAAGTAATAAAATTTAAAAAAATTATAATATATTTTAATCAGAGGGATGTACTAAATATGTTAGTAAAACCTTAATACTAAAAAAACAAAAACAAATGAAAGAAACAGAAGTAAAATTCTTTGATTGAAAACAGAAAGAATTATTGTTTTCGAAATGCATTTAGATGAGCTCGAAATCATTTATGAAACAAATTTTCTCTATATTTAATAAAAATAGGAATATGAAAAATTCTACACTCTAAAAGCTTCAGACTGAAAGGGAATCGTTTTCAAATCGACGAGCAAGTTTTCAGTTGAAAAGCCATAAGACGACAATTACTATAAGTAGGCTGATTTATGACTTTGAATGGTCCTACCCCTCTTGTTGGGCGACGGGGCAGTGGGAAGATGATCCCCTGTTGTCCGGAACAACAGGCAGAGGGGGAAGGAAAACTTACTCTGCCGTTTTTCACACCGTCCGTTAGTTAGTCTTGGAGCAATTTGCGTTCACTATCTAGCTACAGAGGGTCCGTATTATAATGGAAAACAATATTTGAATTTCTACTCAATAGATACAAATACTTCCAACCTAAAAGTCTGTCTCATTGTTTCCATGCGAACGAGTCCCTGTATCAACGCGTTCTATTTAATATCAGTTTTCCTTTTACTTATTTCTTTCCCATTCCCAAGAAAGATTCACAGAAGGTGATGAATCATCCCACATAAAAGTTTCATTTTTTGGTTCAATTCTTCTGATCTCATATGAAACTGAGAAATATATCTAACATTGAATAAAACCAAAATAATCGTCATTAATACTTATTCCATGACTGTTTTAATTTGTTTGTACACCTAAAATGAAAACAGTAAGACATACCTACTTAAAACAGTTGAACTTGGATTAATATATTTTGAATCATTTCCAAAGAAACGAAAGAATTCAAATATAATACAATGAAATGCATAATTTTTAATTCTCTCATTTTGGCGTTTAGTATTTGTAAATTTTAATGTGAAATTTTAATTGACCCAATTCTGTATTTAATTTTTTATTCATTGCGAATTTCCTGTTTTTGAACATAGATGGCAGTACAAGTTGAACTCGCTCCCATTTACCCCATCTGCTTGGTTTATGTTAGTTTAAGCATAATGTGATCTAGCAATGAACATTTTCGAGTTCTAGAGACCTGTTTAGATTTCAAACAATATATCCTTTTCATATCGAAACATATGATTACTGTAAAAAAAGAAGAAAACACCTATGTTTTTGCACTATGTATAGCGCTACATTTCTTTTCCTTTCTTTTATTTTGTATCGCACATTTCGTTTTACATTTAATTCAGATTTACTACGCGGTGATGTTTTTCATTGCTTTTATCTTTCTTTTTCCTAGTATTGTTTCGATATGCAATCAGAATGATCTTCAAGGCTTTGAATAGAGTGAGCAAGAAACTTTTTAAATATTTTTATTAAATCTATTTTAAGTTGCGTCTTATATTCGATATCCCACAACTACCTTGATAACGTCTTAAATTTAATTTCTCCATGGGTTTCATTTACAAATTAACCAAATTAGTAAAGATATTGGAGCAGAACGCTTATATATCAATTTTGAAAACAATAGAATAGACACATGAATTTATATTTTAAATCCTGCATTAATGATAATGACATGAAAATTTGAAACTTTAATATTTGGGTATTTTTTTGAAACAGGTACGCATTTACAATAGGTACATCAGTGAAGCGTAAATTTAGTTATGTAAGAAATTATCTGGATGATCTCTAATGAATCAACTATACTTTCGTTTACATTTCAACGACGTTACTGAATATAAGAAAATTTCATAATATTGAATGGATATATCATTTTTCATTTCAATTTCATGAAAACCGACAGGAAATTAATTATTTCTATATGTGGCGAAAAAACGGAGTCTCTTTCCTTTGTTGAGCTACAGTGAAAGTTCTCTAAGCTGTTACCTCTGTATATCGGGCATCCCTCTTACCGATCACTTTTGTCTGGCACCGAATTTTCTGCCCATAGGCATAATAACCTCTTTAAACGACCATTGAAAGATCGGCCGGGTTAGTCTTCCGTTCAACTTCAGTGAAATTCATTCCAATCGCGGCTCTAATCTTGGATTTTTCGGAAAGAAGACAGAAAGAAAAAAAATTATAGACTTAAAAACATCTTTGGAATTAGATCAGAATTAATAATTCCTTTTCTAGTCTGAAGAGAAAATTGAACTTCGACCTCTACCTGGATTGAGCATTCAAGATTCCATTTGTGCCTATGATGCGCTAAATTGAATTCTGACAAAGAAGCTGAGAACATTAACGAGTGAATCTTTCAGCATGACAGACTTTAGAAAAAATAGATGATACTATTGCACATCCCTGAACAACTACCGACGAATCGATTCGGGATTTATTTTTCCAGTTAAAAATATTTGAAGAACGTAACCTCCGAAAATTCTGAAAGATCCTGACAAACACAATTGTATCTTTTTTTAAAAAAATTATAAATTTTTCAATAAAGTACTTTTTCTATTGCTGACTCTCTTTAAATTCACTTCATCAGAAATAACGAATTATTGCTTCCTTAAATATGTATTTTGTACTTCTAAATATGAAACCTCTTTTGAGTGGCCACTTCTCTTACCCACCCATTTGCCTTGGAATGGAGGGTTACTGCTGTAGAGAGGTTTAACTGTAATGATGCGATTCAGAATCTAATTTATGATTATCAAAAGCTTGAAATCATTACAAAACAATTATGTTTTTATCCAGGTCGAAGTTACAACAAAACTGACAACTAAATTATTTATATGCCACTCAATGAGCGGATCCAAAAAGCCACATCATCGCCCTAAACACCAAGCAGCAAGTTACAAAAAAAGGTAAATTGGTTACATAGAAACCAAAAAGTCATGGACCTTTTAATAGACATTCAAAGTTATGTGAAAATTTACAAGTTATTTTCTTCATGGGTGAAACTCTCTCAGATTGTAATTTTCTGGTGAAATTCGAGTCTGTTCTTCCCTAATTTTTTATATTTATCACTGTCTTCAAACAGGAATTTGATTCAATTTCCAAGCCTACTAAGTAAAATTTTCGACACCCAAGGAACAGAAATTAATTTAATATTAACATAACCGATAGGATATGAATTGGTAATTTTGATGTGAGACTGTAACTCTATTTAATCGCGAGGTTTAGGGATTTTTAACAGCAAATGACCTTATCCGCTGTTTGACAAATATACACATTCCAAAATTTATTTCAATCGGTTCAATATAGAAGGAGAAATTGCATCGAACAATAGACTACGCTATTGCGAACTCTTTCTGTCATGACAAACAAAACAAACAAAAATGACACTCTATAGCAGAACCCTCTTCTTTTTTATGAATTGGATGACGATTTTGTTCTGGACAAAGTTCTAGAAATATTTGGAAACTACCTCTAGTGGCAGAAAAATCGCAAGTTTGAATTTTATAAAAAGGACTAATCAAATAATTTCGAATTGAATAATCCGAATAAACTAGTTAAAAATATTCACTTGTAATGAGAAGGTTTCACAGAATACTTCTTATACTTTGCTGGGTTTGCGAAGCATGAATATTAGAGTTATGACAGAGTGAGTTACTGAAAGAACAAGTAGAGTTTTAGAAGAATCAGTTCATATAACACCAATTTCTGTTAAAAACACCTCTCCATTGTCATGCGGGATTTTTATGAAGGAAGTATTCACCTAACATAGTTCTACTCAATGTCCAATAATTAGATTTCTAGGAAAGGCATTTACAGTTAAATAAATTTTCTTGCGTAGATTTGTGTATGCTAAATAGATAAAAATCTTCCGCCATCCGTAATAAAATATTATCTAATAGGTTTATTAGAGAATCTTTCATCATTTTATGCATACATGAGCATGAGAAATTTAATTTGCGTCCAATCTTTCCAAAAGTTTAATGGGTATTTGTATCTCTAAAAATAAACACTTATAGAAATGAGAAGTATTATTTTAAAATGGAATTGAAAGAAATACTAGAGTAGAATATAAAATACTAGAGTAGTATATAACAGTATATTAGTGTAACATTTATCAGAATACCATGATTCTCAATAACAGTTAATTAATTTTTTTTCATTTCACAACTGGCCGTTTGTAATTTAGAAAGTTTTGCGTAGGATACATATACTTAGTAGACTTCTCAAAATGAGTTTTATCAGAAATAATTGCAAGAAATTAACTTTCATATTATCGCTTCTTTATCTGAACTAAAAATTAAGACTTTTCTTAAATAATTTTAAGTTACTAAAAATAAAATTTTATATGAATTTTGCTTTTTATTTGTTGGCTGATAAGTATGCAGTTTTAGAATAAAATTTTAAAATATTGTTAACTTCTTTGAAGGGCACATTTTGACAGTTTTTCATTCTACTACAGATATATGGTTTGTAACAGACTTTTTGTATTTTTCTTATGATTCTACAGACTTTGGTGCACGTTGACTCGAGACCGGAACTGACCAAAACTGTTTGCAATTGGGCGATGCGTTTGTACATATCGGTAGATGGTCAATATATGCAAGGAAGTCTAAACGGACTTTATTTAAACATTGATAAACTGTGCTAGAAAAAAAAACTGAGGAAATTCGAGCGTCTTGTTCCGAATATCGTAGCGTGATAAGGCTCGAGTCTTCGTCCCTCGCCCTCTATGTCTTTATGTTCGTCTCACTCGGTTGCATCAGCCGGTTCATACTAAATGTAACGTCTTTTACGCCAAAAAATTTGCGAAAAGAATGCTAACCTTATATATTACCACGTTTTTAAAAGAGAAAGTGAAAATTCTGCTTTTGAATTAATGCTTAAAGAAAGAAAATTTTTAATCATAACGTCAACAGTGGTAAAAACACGCGATTCAAAGATTTGATGAAATAATGGCATTGGTTTGAATTTTATTCGCACGCACACAAAAACCAATTCTGTAATGGTTCAGCACAATCAAGTACTTCTATGGTTTCATTTAATGGTTTTGGAATAAATACATCAAAATATTTGAAAAGAAATCAAAGTAACCTTAAAAAAGCATAGATATAAGCTGAAACTTTAAAACAATGGGAGAAAATATTTTAGGGATACTATACCTTTTCATTTTACTATTTTTAGTTTATCGATATTAAAAAGTTTTCTCCCAAGAAAACTCCAATAAATCTTCGCTTCCCTAATTATTATTGCGCAAAATTAGTTTTAAGGACTCTATGCAGATTATATTTCTTGTTTACAGTCTTCCAGATGAGAAATGAAATATTAATAATTTAAGTAAAATATATTGAATTTATAAGGAAAATATGTATAAAATCTTGAAAGAAAGGTACAGATATCCGTTAAAATTCACATGAATTAAAATAACATTCACACGAAAACGTTTTAGAATTAAGTTAGGATTCTTATTTATTAAAACTGCAGTAATTAAGATACCTAAAAGCAGGATTTTGACATTTAAATTATTTCTCTAACTGTATGTAGAAATTGCGTATCATAGTAAAGCTGGATAAAATGTAAGTAAGTAAAATGAAAGCAGTCATCCAAAATGTCAGATTAATTTCCTATGGAACTAAAATAAAATTTATTTTGTTTCAAAACTACACAATACCTCAATGTAAAAATACAATTCTATCAACCGCACCACTTTTTCAATTGATTTATTTTATATATAAATTTGCGTTTCTCTGCCTTTCACGTTTTATTTCTTTTACGGCTTCATTAATGAAGTGCTTGGAATAAACTCGAGCACAGTGATAGTTATTAATGAAGATGGGTTGAAAAATAGTGGCGAGTCGCATCTGTTTTCTTTGCGCGCCCGAAACTCAAATGTCATAATAAGTTAAATAATAAATTTACAATTTTCGGTTCAAAATTGCGAAACCCGTCGCAAAACAACTCTCGTGTCACCTCAAATCGAGGCGTTATTCTCGATTAAACTTACCTACTTTTGTAACATGAACTTTCATTACTATCCTTACATTATAGTATTAAAGTGTTAAGATACAAGACGATTGCAAAAGGTTTAAATATGGATTGCAATGAATTCACTCTGAGACATGCTAAATCACCAGGAAACACAATGGCGTCTAAGCTGTATTAATGCTGTAATCCAAAATCCTGTAAAAGAGAACTAACAAAGCAAATCATTGTTGGAGCTATGAATTAGATGCAAAAGAACTGGTATTGTCATTTACGGAATATCCATTGTTGGAAATTTAATTTAGAAAGAGTTTGAAACAATGTTTTTAGTATAAGCTGAACAGTGCCCAAAATCATTATTGACAAGATTTATCTTTAGAAAGAGTCTTTTCGTCACCGTCTTGGAAATATATAATTGAAAATTATTATTTCTGAAATATTTGTAGACATTTGCTGCGGTTCATCTTTAAATGCACACCGTCCTGCTTGCTTTGTAGGTTAGTAATCAATATCCTTTCAATACATCGAATCTTTTACAAGAAATATGAAAAACTTTTCTTAGAACTAATGAATTTTGGCTAACTTTTCGGGTTTTTGAAAAGATCCTCGAAGATCACATCTTTGATATGGGATACTTTTGTTTTTTCTCTTCAATAAAACCTACAAAATTTTCTCGTCTTGAAATTGAATATGCTTGTAAATTTCGGTGAATTAGTTTTCTTTTTCCACTTCATATGTATTTATGATGTTTTGATGAGGGCGTTGTATTTGATTTTCATGCAAATATAAACAAGGTTGTTGTAATCAAAATTCACCTATTTAGAAGGTTCTTCAGCTGGTTCTAGTATTCCAAATGAGACAAAATTTCTTTAGTTTGTTGTACATGTGATGAGCTCTGTGAAATGTGGAAGGAGGAAAAAGTTACAAATTTGTCAACTTATGACGCTGCGCTATTATCTTAGGCGACTTTTATAGTTTCTTTTATTACTGAAGAAAAATGAATGGACCGTTTGAGTGATTTTTTTTGTAATATAAAACCATACCGAAATTCAATTCTAACCACAATGTCCTTTTTAGTTCAAATTTCCGTTTTCATGCCCGTTGTTTTCTCCCCGGTTTTTACAGAGCTCATCACTTTTACTACAGATTAGTGAAATTTGTTTCATTAGAAACCAAGGAACTGGCTGAATAGACGAACTTTCATTATAACAACTTTGCTATGTGTATATATAATTCTTGTGCATCTCTGATTTTATGAAATTTCGAATGATTTAATTAACATTTGGTTTATCGTTACGACCAATAACATTTGAGGATTTTATTCTTCAATTTTTAATAATAATTACTTTTCTTTAAGACTTTCCCATCTTTATATTATCATTATATTATTCATCTGTGAAAACTAAATACTTATAAGAATTAAGATTGTGTCTTCGAAATCATTTTCTCAAAATTAATGTAATATACTACTTTTTAGTATCTCACATACGAAATATACAAAAGGAAAGTATTATAACCGAGGAAAATTAGACCCTGAGATTTGACGCTATAGATTTCCCCGAGTCGGAAATAAAAACATTTGTTCACTTATGTCTGTCTGTCGGTCTGTATAAGAGCATTGCTACTGAAAACACAAAGAATGTCAAAGTATTTTATACATAGTCGAACAGAATCTATATATCGAACATTTTTCAGGAACATTGGATTTTTATTAGGAAAACAGTTTCTGCATGCCGAATAAAAATTCTATATTTCCAACGAACGTTTTGCTCGATATGGCGGTATAAAAAACAATGGACGGAGAAATAATAATTGAATATCGATAATAAATGGGGATATAAAATTCGAGTATTTTTTACATTGTGGATGAGAACTTCATTGTTGCTGATTACCCTATCAGGTCATATCGGGTTTGATCAAGGTGAATCCAAAGATGATGATGACAAGATAAATTCATTGAAAAACCATCTAGAAAACAAGTAATGGAAGCATTTTAAACTGTTCGGCACGGCCGCAGATTTGTTCCTGAAGAAATGTTTACCTGCCTGAAAAAAAGTTAAAAGGTTTTGAATCGGCTTCGGCAAAAGATTATGTTCAGAAAGATATTAGGATCAACTTTTTTAAAAATTAAATAAAAATTTAGTTTCATTTTTGTATACCAGAATAAATTTTTTGGTGCATTTTCAGCAAATTTGCAAATTACAAATACCTTTTCATACTTTTAAAAATAAATTTCTTTGATAGTTTAATTTCTGAAATCTTCAACCTTCAAAAGGTATAATATCTTAAACGTTTTATAATTTTTTATTCAACATTCAGAGTTTGCAGAAAATATAGAATGTATGTATATCGTGATATTTTTGTCTTCATCTACAAAAGATTTGCATTGATAAATCTGCTAGTAACCTGAAAAGAAAATGGTTTCATAATTCTTTTTATCAAGATTACATGTTTTGAAATCGGTGGCGTCATATGCCACAACATACCCGATATTTGACATTCATTATTATGTTTTCATCATTTTCTAAATTTTATGAGGGAAGCCCTATATTAAAGTTAAAAAGCATCATTATATAATTATTTTTAAGTAAAGGAGCATTTAACCATGACATAAAAACACTATATAATTTTATAGGAATTTAAGGAATTGCCTCTTTTAAAGGAATTTAAGTTCTTCATTGAAGACTGAGTCCACACATAGTTTGTATGCGAGAAACACGCCTGAGACATTCAGACGACGTTATTAATCCGAACCACACCACTTAAAGGTTAGAAAGACACTGAAAACTCTATGAAGTTCCATGCCAGCATTAAATGAGTAAATGCTGATAGTCCTCTCTTTTATAGTATTAATGGAATTGAGATTGAAATAGAAAGTTTTAACCATATCTTTATTAAAGCAATAAATATCAATTGAATATCAAGAAAAACTATCGCAAATCATAAAAATCTCCGCATGCAACAACTGAAATAATTGAAAAGCAAATAAGAACCCGTACACTTTTACATTTTGCGAGATACAGACCTTGTAATGCACGGTTAAATAAATAAATTGAGGGTCGAGAAAATAGAATAGCACAATTCAACACCAACAAAAGGAAAAAAATCTCTTGGAAGTGCTTTGCCCCGAAGACAATAACTTTTCTAATTGGCATCAAAACTAAGATAAATATATGAAAATTTGTCCGAGCTTAGGTCCCTCAAGCTTAGTTTCTTCTAATGCAGAGAAAACATATGCTCTTGCCTACACATTCCAAGAAATTCCAGAACCTTGTACATATAGAAATGTTAGACGTAGTACATAACCACATAAATGCCTACAGTCAAGATCCTACATAACCCTTCTTCACTTTAGGTCA
Source organism: Araneus ventricosus (assembly GCA_013235015.1). Taxonomy (NCBI): domain Eukaryota; kingdom Metazoa; phylum Arthropoda; class Arachnida; order Araneae; family Araneidae; genus Araneus; species Araneus ventricosus. The sequence continues at coordinate 16,483 of BGPR01002845.1, read as the reverse complement.
AAGTTTTGCAATTGTCAAGACATTGAACAATTTCGGCGCAGATAAAATTTTACAGTCATGAACTTTCCAATCAGCTTAATTTCTTATATCCTAAAACGCTTTAATCCTTTCATTTCCAGTGATGCCATTTGGTATCAACATATTCATTATTTTTTTTTCGGCATCTTAACCAGCCTCTGATGTCAAACAGAAATTAATAAATCCTCCGCATTTTCCTCTTTTCAGATATGTTTTTTTTTAATCTTATCAATATATGGCTGCACTATCGATATTATCTATAAAAAATTGCCTTTTAGAACTTCACTTTATTCAGCAAAAGATGCCAGAACAAAAATCAATTTGAACTTAATTTAAATGAAACTACAGATACAATTTCATTCTTATTAAAATAAATATGTTAAAATATTTTATTTCAGCTGTTTTTGATAATTATTTATTTTAAAATTTAGGTTTTTATGTTCCCTGAAATATCACGACCCCAATTGGCATCAACGGGGTTAGAGGAACACAGCTTAACTCGTCTCGATGAGTGTTTGAAATTTTAAAATAATATTTAAAACTAAATATCAAGGAAATTTTTAACATATTTTTAAAACTAAATATCAACCACGTGATTTTGCTAAAAATCCGAAAGAAAATTTGGAAAAGAAATCTGAAATTTTATCGATCGATAAAGCAGTTTATTTTTTAATGAATGCAGAGAGTTATCAGACAATGAATTCACAGAGTTGAAAAAAAATGGCAATTTTGACTTCAATCCTATTGAAGAGTAATGTACGAAAAAGGCTGTATTCATTGTGTCTCAATATAAAAAATAACTGTTTGAAAGTTTACCATGTAAAATAAAATTATATTATTACCGTGTTTTTCATGTATGAAAGAAAAACGTGTTTACTACTATCAACAAATGTATATTTAGCTACTATATTTTAAAAATGAAACTGTTTGTGAAATATTTCAATCATTTCTTGTGCTGCATTAACACCCAATGATTCGAATTGAGGTCATGGCATTTTTAACTTCTGTGGTACTTAACTTCATTGATGAAAATAGAAACACTTTCAATTTTAATTTAAAAAATTCAAATATTTTTTTTCTTTTTGAACTTTCATCTTAGGCCCAAAATAAGTACATTTCACAAAGTTGAAAATGAGCATATTTCACAAACTTGAAAATGAGTACATTTCACAAACTTGAAAATGAATGCACTCACGGAAAAAAAGCAAATCCCCAGTATTATATTGCCGTCGTTCATGGCATATCAAAACAAAAGATACCATTTTACAGGAAAGAAGGTATACTAAAAGATTCTAAGGTTAAAAATTTCATTAGGGACCATTTACATATTAAAAATTGCACTTAGATCAAAATTTTAACGACGACACCTTATTTTGATGTCATAAAAATTTTTCATGTAAAAATATCTCAAGAAATAAATTCTAATTAATATGTCACGAATAGATCTTAAGATAATCGACATTTTGCTTTCTAAATATAAATGTGGTCGTCTCTACATATAGATAGAGAAGTCCTTCGCTCGCGTTCAAATCTCGGCGGTGGATTTTTAATTTATTTCACACTTTAAATGCCATCTTAAAAGTATTGATGTGTATTTTAAAATCGATGAATACTTGTTTGATTAAATACTTCCATAGAACTGAAATTTTATCTAAAAAAATTAATTTTGCTCTGAAAAAATTATGAAATAATTGACGCTGGAAACTTCATATAATTTATAGTTTGCCTGATTAAATTAAGATCACAGAGAGTTTAAATTTTAAAAATGCATAAGTAGTTATCAATGACACTCGGATAGATCATTTGACTTCTCATTTTATGTGAAAGAAATGTTGCTCATACGGATAAACATCTGAACTCATTCCGGGTTAAACTGACTCGATAAATGATGGAACCCCTCCTGGTCACAGAAAACAGGAGGTATCGTAACGCAGCATTAAAATGAAACGAAAAGGTCTGTTGTCACCACGCTCCCAGAAATTAACTTATTTAATTAGAATAGAAGGAATGTTTGAATTAAATTTACGTTCTTGATAATGAAATTGATTCCACCAATCTGACGCTCAATGAATTCTCGTTATATCGATGTCATAAAATTTAAAACAAGTTTTTGAAAAACTTGAAATTTTTAATACATTTCCTTGTGTTTCAAGATCTAATGTTTAAAACTTTTCAATTCTTAACGCGTGCATTATTGTCTTTGTGATTGACTGTATACAAGTTATAAATTCGTTTCGCATTGCATCAATGTTTTTAAAAGTTCAGTGTTTACAGTCAATTTCGAAATTTAATTCTCTTGTTCCGTGAACTTTGTTCACGTTTGGGAAAGTTAAATTATTAGTTTTGGAAATTTCTGTTTTTGGGTGATTATTTCCAGAGATGTTGAATGTCATTCACGTGTTAGGGAATCATTCGCAACCTAGCCTTGAACCAACATGACCTCTGGCCACAATTGATTCAATTAGATTCTTCAACTTTCTTCTCCATTTCATAATTTTTGTCAGATATGGCACTGTACATTATAAGCCTCTAAAATTTCTGACACAGTAACTCGAGACATGATGGAATCAGTTACTAGAATAACAGTAAGCAAATCCAGTTTTATGAGAAACATGTTTTAAGAACATAAATCTTTTGAATCGTAGATTTCCTCAACTTTTCATACCTGACAAGTTCTATTAAAGATTCGCTTGCAGAATCAATTAAACCAATTGCAATATAAAATAAATAGTTTGGAATGTCAGTTGGATGAAACTTCGTTTAAAGGAATTTCAGTATTTCATTGAAGAATGGAGTCCACACATTATTTTTAATGGAAATTAAACAAGCACCTAAGGCCATTCAGACGACTTCTTGATTCCTAACAACACCACTTACAGGTTAGATAGGCTACATGCCTGTATTACCCGAGCATGCGCTGACAATCCTCGCATTTCTCGATTACCTGAAATTGAGACTGAAATAGAATTTTTTTAACCATTTATCCATCACTGCAACAAGTATCCAGAAATATTATCGCAAATCATAGAGATTTCGGCAAGCAACAACTGAAGTACTTACGAAGCAAAATAGAACCCGATCACATTTGCATTTGGCCAGTTACAAACAAGACATAGCCGAATTCATTAAATAAACTGAGGGACAAAAAAGCACAATTCAATAGCACCAACTGAAAAAAGGCACTTGGAAAAATTTGACATTGAGGACAATTACTTTTTTAATTGGGAAGCAACGCTCGTAAGACAAATATCGTATTGCCACGCTAAAAAGTTATAGAAAGAAACCTTTAGAAATAACTAAACATTTTTGTAACGAATATCGCACAACTAACATTTCATCCCTTGCAGAATGGCTAAGGCGTTGCCATATAGTACTGAACTTAGTAAATCGAAAGAAATAGTACTCATTCAAGCAAATTTTAGATAAAATAATACTACACTATACCTCTTAACTATAACATTGTATTAATGACTTAAATCAGATATTTACATTCGTCCAGAAAGTCGGTGCATACTTGAAGATAGAAGTATATAGTAGGTTTTGATTGTTAATCCATACAAAATAACAATACTAATTTGCGTTTATCAGCCAGGATATAAAAATCCAAGCTCTAAATAAAAGAGTAACATTTAAAAATATTGACATCAAAACTGCAAGTTTAATATATATATATAAGAAATACTTTTATTAAAAGAGTGGTAGAATTTTTATAAACACGTCTATGCTCATTTAAACGTTTGGTTTTATGTATCTCTTTTAATATATAAACTATTTCTGGAAGTTGATCAGAGATGTGAGGCAAATCTTTTCAAGCAATTCTTACTCAATTATTTCGTAAGAAAATTTTCAGTCTCTGAAATTGTCTCATAAGTCTAGAATGGTACAAGTCATTTTTAGAAGAGCACATGGGGTCTCAAGCGCAAAAGGATGACCGCTACATGAGGACTCTTTGAATGAATTTATTAAAATAAAAGGATGCACCGGATAAAGTGTCCAACACTTAGTTGCAATTAGCATAGCATTATTTATTGAGTTCGTGGATACTTTCATATCTGTAGCTTGACAGTACTTTCAAAATATCTGTTTTCGAGATTTTAATTTTTTCTCATTCTTTCAGGAAATTCAGCGCCTGCTGAATAGAAATTAGAACAGTCTTTTTTCAAGTGTTGTTTTTTCCCTAAGGATTGAGACTTATCAAAAGAATCTGCGAAGCTTATCAATACCGTTCTGGATCGGCTAGGATTTCTTCTTAATAATTTTCCATGTCGTCTACACTTCCACCAACCCCTCCATTACATCTGACATTTTGCGTGAAACCAAACACAATTTTCAGAACAAATGGAATAATTTCTTATTTGGTTAACTTCAATTTCAAGGTAATAATGTTCGCGATCAAAATATTTGTTGCATGGGATTCTCGTGAAAGATCGTGAATAATTTATTTGTTGGGAATTTTCTAGAAGTCAATGATTTGCCTGTAAAATATACAGGAAAGAAACATCGCTATTTTCAGAAATAATTTTTTACAAATATAATTTACTCACAAAAGTCACACCACTGAAGAATCATCTATTTCTAGGATTGCAGATACAACGCGACTCGTCAGTAAGTGGAATTATTAGATCTTATATGATACAGGATTCCGATTACAAAATTACTATAGACGATTGTAGAATTCACAGAAACTACTCGTATTTCAATAAAACACAATTTATTTATTTCACTGTAGTATGAATCACTTTACCTGAGCCCCTGGCTCTCCAAGTAATTTTTATTTTTCAAAGTAAAGATGCTTAGCATAACCAAAACGAAAACAAACAACAAAACTGGAGAACTAACTAAATTTTTAAACATTTGCATTTTTTAACAAAACGATCGCGCGTAGATAAACTTGTTGCCAACCTGAAAGTTATAACTAGTGTTAAATTGTTTACAGTATCCTCCAACCTTTTGATTATAATATATAATTAAAACGTACATAATCAATTTTATGAGATATATAAACAGGACAATGTAGAAAACAATAAGTTATAAAACTTTTAAATGTTCATAAACTGAATCTTTCAGGTACTTTGATCTTCCTTACAAGATCTAGTTAATTTAGTTGCGGCCTCTTCATGTTCAGAGTAACTTATAGTCAAAGCCTTTGGAGAGTTCTGTGGAATAAATGAGCAACTTCTAATGGGTCGATTCTCTGAACAGGCCACAGAAAAAAGAAGGTGACAGTCTTCACTCGAACCAGCCTTATTTCCTTGTCTTTACCAGGCAGAAGCTCAATGATTTTCCCTAAAGGCCAGTGAATTATCTTGAAGTTGCCACTCCCCAAAAGTACTATATCTGTAACAGAGATCGGTCTAAATTCTTTGCATATTCTTCTTTGAACTAGCTGATCCAAGTATTCTGACCGGAATCGATCTCGGAGGTCTTTTGGGGCAGCTTGTCTGTATTTAATTCTTTTGTTCAGACTATTAAGATCAGCTACATAAAGGTCTGGAAGTGCCCACTCTCTGTTGTCTTGTATAAACATGGACGGACTAATAGGAGCAAAGTCTGCATCATTTTCTGAGACGTAGGTGAGGGGTCTGGAGTTTCTAATGTCTTAACAATCGCACAAGACTGTCATCATATCTTCATGGGATAAGTAGGCTTTAATTAAAACTCTTTTCAGAAGATCTTTCATTATTCTGATCAGCCTCTCCCACCATGCAGAATTTGGGGGGTTGAACTTTCAGTCGATAGCATTAAATATTCCATACTTGATAACTTTTTTCCAGTCAAGAGTACGTATGATTATTTGCAGTGCCTACAAAGTTGGTACCATTATCACAATAAATTATGGAACATCTGTCTCGTCTTGCTACAAACCTCCTTAGAGCCATCAGGGAAGCTTCAATAGAAACGCCAGACACAAGTTTCAAATGAACTGCTCTGTAGACAGCACATGTGAATAGCAGCACCCAAACCTCTTGATTGCCTTTCAAAAACAAGAGTCACTCAGTGTCAATACCAGTGATTTGAAAAATTCCAGCATCACACACGCTATTTTCAGGCAGATGGGCTGTCACACATTCGAGCTTTTCGGAGCTATATCTTTTGTAGATGACAAAACTTGAGATAACGCTTCTAACAGATTTTCTTCCACGCAAAATCCAATAACTTTCTCTCAAAATATTTATGAAGTTTTGAACCACACAATGCGACTTCTTCTCATGATGAAAGCGTATTAATCTTGACACTACTTCATGCTCTAATGGGAGATGTACGGGATTCCTAAAGTTCTCAGTGTCTTTTCTGTGGACGATTTTTGTTTTAACCCGTAAAAGTCCATCTGTACCTTTGTAAATAGAAAGAAACTTATATTTCTTCTCGTCTTCTCCTTGAAACGTTTCTTTCTGAACAATTCTGAAAATTATTAACTCTGCTTTTACAAATTCACTTGCCGTAAGTTCCCCTTTGCTCCTGTTTTCTTTTACAGAACGGCAGTTTTGAATAAACCTTATGATCCATCCGACCAACCTCACCATATTTTCATATTTCGGAAAACGTTGACAAAACCACTCATTAGATGGCTCTTAATTTACAGATATTAAAGCGGGCTTTGCACTTTTCTTCCGCTCTTTTAGTGTCTCGTCTTCGTCCAGTTCAAAATCATTGGCGGGTCCCTTGTCTTGAAATGAGCTCAACTATCTTGGTCCCTCTCAAAATCTGGTTTTGACCAAGTAACTGGCTTTACATCCACTCGAGGGTAAATCTGCTGGGTTTTCAACCCCAGACACAGGGTACCAAGAAGAAGGCTGGCTAATTTTCCGTACTTCTTTCACTCTATTATTGACGAAAACGGACCAGTTTTCTTCTTTAGTTATCAGCGTAAAAACAGTTGTAGAATCGCTCCAATTAAAACATTTAACAGTCGTCCAGCTAAGGGCATCTGCTATGGATTTTGTTAATCTCGATCCTACTAACGCAGCGAGTAGTTTTAATCTCGGTGTCTTTGCACCCTTCAAAAGAGCGATTCGGGATCTAGAAGCTAAAAAGTGCACATTTTCATCATCACCTTTCTGTGCAAGATAAGAAACGGCCGCATATGCAAATTTACTTGCATCACAAAAAGTGTGTATGAAGACTTTCTTAGTGGCATTTGGAGTAATGTTAATCCAGCGAGGAATCCGAACTTTCTTGAATGCTTTTAGCTCTCTGAAGCATTGAACAAATTCTTCACAAAGAGATCCAGGGATTTCTTCGTCCTATCCTAAAGACAATTTCCAAGCTTTTTCTAACATAAGCTTGGGGCAAAGCATTACTTGTGAAACAAATCCAAACGGATCGAATACTTTGTGATTAGCAGATAACATTGTGCGTTTGGTAATAATTTCAATATTTATTTCTTTCAACCATTTAAGATTAATTGAAAGGATGTCTTCGGATTTATTCCATTTCATTCCTAATAAATCAATAGTTTTGGAGTTTACATCTCTAGGCTATGAAAACTCCCAGTTCCGAAGTTGAAAATCACCTTTTTTCATAAGCTCATTTGAGACATTAATTAGGCGTTTTAATTCAGATTCATTGTGAACACTGGTTACAAGATTATCCACATAGAAACTATTCGAAAGGCTTTTTGTTACAAATGGGTCAACATCACAATTCTTAGCGAGATGATACTTTAATACAATTTCTAACAAGAAAGGTCTGCTTCGAACTCCAAAGACCACTCTGGTATGACGAAATCTTTGTGTTCCTGGTAATCTTTATTTTTCCACCATAGGAATCTTAAGAAATCTCTATATTCTTTGCAGATGCTAATTTGCAGAAAGGCTTTCATAATAACCGCAGAAACACCAATCTTCTTTTCTCTAAATAACAACAGAATATCAGGAATCAGCTCAATTAAGTTGGAACCACTGTGCAGAGATTCATTTAGTGATGGCTTTCCCTTCATTGGAGCAGATGTATTGAATACAGGCCTAATAGGTGTTGTACTGCTTTCTTTTAGGACAGGTCTGTGCGATAAGTAGTTTCCAGCCAAGTTAATTTCATCGACTGGAACTTCTTCGATTATACCTTCATGTGGCCATTCCAAAAATATTCCTTCATAGGCATCATACACATTTTCATGAAGCAATTTCTTGGTTGTGGATTGCAATCTTTTTATAACCAGTTCTAAGTTGTCAGGTAACGGTGCACAATTATCCAGCCAAGTCAGATGAACTTCATGTCGTTTCTTGTCACTGTACCTCACAGATTGAAGAGAATGTTCTTTGGTTAAATCTTCTTGTTCCTTTTCTGAAAGTTTCTCAATAGGATCTTTAATCCCAATCACATCTAGCTTCAATAAATCCGAAATGTCAAGCTCTTTGACGAAAAGTGAAGTAACTAACATGACATTACTTGAAGTAACCCTGTTCTCAAGTACCTTTCCAGTCAAAATTCACCCAAGAGTAGTCTCAATGGTCCACATAATAAAACTCTACGCTGACCGGTTAAAAATTTTACGAAAACATCAACGCCAATAAGAACTTGAATTGCTTGTGACTTTTCGCCAACATCTGTCAAAGTTATATTCATTTCTTGGAGCTTTCTCATCCATGGCCATGCATTAATAGGCGTAACATCATTGCAAATGATCAATTTATCTAATGCTTCAAAGTTACATGCGAAATTGTACTCAAGACTTCTTAGTCTAATTTGGTAATTTCTCAGACTCAATTCGACCGAATAAAGAATGTACCAGATTTTTTTTCTTACAGGAATGTAATCCATTTCTTCGGCTTTCCAACCCAAGACGTTTTAGAATGTACGACCTTTGGGACCCAGTATCTAGAATAATTCTTACAGAAACTTATTTCTCATCTGAAATCATCTTTACTTTTAAAGTTTGAAGAAACACTTTAGGACCAAGACTGGTGTTGGACATATTAATTTCATTTGCTGCTTCTTTTTCTTCGGACTTCTTTGACTCATGTTTTTGGGATTCTACTACTTCACACATTAAAGGTACATACTGTTTCCCACAAACATCACATTTTAAAAATATTTGACATTTACGAATGGATTTACCTACGTACCAACAGGCGAAGCAACAATTTTTCTCTTTTAGAATATTTAATCGATCAGCTAAACTCATTTTTTGAGCTGAGAAATAATTTGCACTAGAATGAGTGCCTGTGCAAAAAACACAAGATTATTTAGAATCTGTTCTGAAGTCGTCAACGAATTGCAGCTGTGGAAATCTTGTTGCCACTGTTACGACATTGTTTCTTTTTAAAATTTTGAGTACTACTTTTATCATTCAAACCAAATTTTGCCGTACCTAAATTAATTCTTTCCTCTCCTTCAACTTATGTTTTGTAGAAATTCATCAGATTAGTTTATCACTCCTAGTAATCGCATAATTATTATGAACAAAGTATTCACCTTAAAGGGTCTCTAGTCAATGACTGAAAATCAAAATTCTAAGAAAGGCATTAACAATTAAATTAACTATCTTGTGTAAAGTTGCTAAACAGACTGAAATCTTAATAATTAAAATTTTAATAGCCTCAATCAAATATTAGTAATAAAAAATCAGTAATTGGCTAATAAATTTATTAAGAAACTTCTTTTCTTTTATTTATACAAATGAGGATTAAATTTTTTATAGTATCCAAAAGTTTGATTTGTATTTGTATCTCTATTTTAAAAATAAATACTAATAAAAATGAGGAGAATCTTCTTAAAATGGAGTTGAAATTTTTATACATAAGATGCTATATAAAGATGCCAATTTATTTATAAAATACTAGTATCAGTGGGTAACATTAAATTTTGTAACATTAACCAGACTACTATGATTCTTGATCAGGTAGTTCAATTTATTCCATTGCACAACGGGCCATTTTTAATTTAGATAGCTTTGTCTAGGATATAACTACGTAAACTTAATTAAAAATCTCAAATTTATTTTCACATCAAATAAACGCCAGAAATTAACTTTTAACATAATTAATAGCAACTGTAATTCGTGCTGTCAAGTCGCATCAGAATGTCAAATGTAAAAGTCCATCAGTCCCATCTCTTCAAAATCAAACAAATCTAAAAATGCTAGAAAATATCTACAATGTAGCAATAAATGCATGAATTATAAATTACAGATGTATTTATATGTAATATAGAATTCAATCTGGTCTTGATTTTACAGAAAAAAGGTTTAGCAACTTAGAAATTGTTATTATACTTGGCAATTAGTAAAATTAAAAACAAAAGCACAATTCTGAATCCGATTGTCGCGACGACTTAAAACGGTGAACGAAGGTTCCGAGTCAGATCTTTCAAATGAACGCGTTTTCCCAACACTAGTGATGTTCCCCAAATTCCCAAAAATTCTATAACTTTCCTTAACACTTGCCTTTCTTATGTCATGGATGCACGTATTTTAGAGCTACGATCCCAGGAGCCACACACAAGAGAAATAAAAAAAATGTATGTAATAAATTTTCTTACATTTTCAGTGATGATGATTTTTAAAAAAAATCAGCCGACAAGAAAGATTTTAATATCATTTAAATATACGTCGCAAATCCATTTGACTTTTTAACATTTATGAAATAATCATTTCAAATATTTTAAGGTTGTATTTTTTACTTATATATGGGATTTAACTGGATCGCAGTGGATTACAATTGAAGACGTAAAATTAAGTATCAAATTTCAATATATTTATTTGAGAATATCTGTTAAAAGTTATGCCTACAGACCACAAGTAATACTGATTTTTAATGAAAGAAAATTACAAAAACCACGATATCAAACAATTTGGTATTTCGAGCAAGACAATCATGCCAGAAATGCAAAAGAAGGCTTTAAAATATATCTTTAACTCCGTTGGCACACCATTTTGAGTTAAGTATTCCATCTACTAAAATAAAAAGCCACCGTCGACGAAACCGCTCTCGTATGAAGGATGTTAGAATAACAGTTCAGAACATAAAAGGACGTAACCTACAGAATTTGATTAACATTTCGAATAACTTAGTTTCCTCTAATTCAGAGAAAGCAAATATTCTTATGAAAACATTCCAAAAAATTTCTGAACCTTCCGATAGTGAATAGATAGAAATAGTAGTAGAAACAGTACATGATTACATAAATTCCAACAGTCAACACTCTACACTACCCTTCATAAATAACTATTGGATTTGTCAAGAAATAAAACTACCCCGCCCAGACAAATTTCAAAATGCTGCAGTCATTAATCTTCCAATTAAGTCAATGATTTATATCTTAAAATTTTTTTATATGTGGATGCTTCTAATTTATTATCTGAATTCCAAGAAATCAGCCATTATAATCATGCATCCTATGTTGGAGCAGGACTTGAAACTATCTAAAAACTTCCGATCTATCAGCTTGTTTAGTTTAAATGCTGAAATCTTTAATAAATTAATTTACTCCATATTATTGCCATTAAACAATTTGGTTTCACCCAGAGGAACTCAACATTTCGTTCCTTGAAGAATGGCAAACCCATTGGTGTACAGCATTGAACATACGGAAGTCGAAAGCACTAATACTGAGTAAGACCAATCTCAGATAAAATAGTACTTCTCTGTACCTCTTTGAAGATAACATTATGTGGGTGACTTCAATCAGATATCTACATTGCGTCTCAAAAGTTCGTTGTATACTTTATAGGGTGAGTAGAGCACGTACGTTCTTATAATTTATCCATATCAAATAACAACAAGGATAGGAAAAACCTACAGGCTATAACTAATATCCGAGTGTTTTCTTGTTTCGATTAACTTGTTTTTTCCGATTATTTTTTTGTCCCGGTTATAACCAGTTTTTAAAAAAATAATTAAGAATCTCGTAGATAATACACACAATTTTGAAAGAGTGTTTATGAATAGATCGAACGATATTTGGGCGTAATGCATTGATTCCCTGTAAAAATGTTTATTTTCTTTAAAAAAGAACTGAATTCCAGTTATTTCGAGCAGTTATAATCGCCAGATTAAACCGGAATGTCCCAGAATCGGTTAATTTGAGACAACAAAAATCCATAAAAGACAAAACTAATTTGTGTTTGCCAGAACGAATGTAAAAATTCGTGTTTTAATTAAAATAAACGTCACAAAAATGAGGCTTCTCAAGGAAGGTATTTCTTAAAACCTTAAATAGGAAATGTTTTTATTAAAATAGTGGTAGAGATTTTATATTTAAAATTTTTGGAGGATGATTACATATGTGAATGACTCTAAGGCTAATCTACTCAAGCAATACTTACTAAATTGTTTCATAGGAAAATTGTTAGTCTTTCAAATCAGCCAATAGTCCAGTCGAATTGTCATGAAAAGTACAAAAATGTGGAAAATTTACAAAACAGCAATTTTATTGCATTATGTTGTTGGGTAGGCCATACAAAACCTGGTAATATATATTGTACCCGGAGATCGGAAGAGACACGGGGGAGAGGCGGAAGGAAATTCGAACGATCGGTTTTTTGCCTTTAAATAAAAGGCAATTAAACTGGGAGGAAAAGGTTAAATTACAAAATTATAGTTAGTCAAAAGATCTATAAAGCGTCATTTTTAATGTTAAGATGTCTTAATTACATCGTGAGTTAATTTTTAAAAATATAAATTTTGGAAAAGTAATTTTAATTTTTTTTCAATATGAGCAAAAGTTTTGAAATACTACTGTAGTATGTATTTTAAGGAATGGAATATGTGGTAAAAATTTCAAAACGACATCTGTATAAACTTTTAAAAAGTCAGCTTTTTCAAAAAAAAGGGTTCATCGAAAAATCTCTATAAGTACTTTCCTATCAATCCGAATTCGTGGCAAGTAAGCAAATCTTACTCTCAAGGTGTTGTTCTACGTTTACAAACGCCTTCTGTATGATATTTTTAAGAAAAAGAAAATTAAATTAAAACTAACGTTTTGTGTCAATTATTATACCTGAATTCGTTCTCCGTTATGACTGAATGCGTTCAAGTATAATAATTGACGCGAAATAATAACTTCGAAGTTAATTTTCACGACTTCTTTTTAAAAAACACTGTTGCAATTATCCTTGCCAACTATAGCCCGTTTCCTTGCGCTTTAAGGAAAGTTAAAGCAGGGGATGGGGTTGTGGGATAATTATCTATACAGGTAGGGAGAGTCCAATTCATGTCGCTTCCTCCCAAAAAGTCTCAGTTTTAAAGGAGTTAGAGTAGCCTCGGGATTAAAGAGTTAAAACACCATTTATCCTAAATATTCTTCTTGAAATTATATCAGCATGTGAAAACGATACCTAAAAAAATTACACTAGCATGAGAAGAAACTGGGTATGTGGACTTAAATTCTAAATTGTGGTATTTGATCGAGGGCCTCGCTGTCTTAGTGATAAGTCCGGCGGGATGCAAGTGGGAAATCCATTGTAAATCCACTGAATTTACACCGTTCATGTTAAATCAGACGCATAAGGTCGGATGTCCTCCCGCTGTTGTGGTGCAGAAAGTTGGAAAGGCGTGTGCCAGCTCATATCTTGTCCTTGTTATCTGACTGCAGAAATTTCGAGTTCCGCCCTAATGTGACCCTTCAAAACGGGACATTACTATCACTAACAAAACTAAACTACAGATTTCTTTCAAATTTAAGGCGAATTTTTAAACTATTTGACGGATTTGGACCAAGCGAATTTTTTGTTTGCGCCCAGAGAACATGCATTCGAAAACGACGTCTGAAAACGAGGCCAGTTTTCCATTCATCCTAGAAAGCGGCTGTGTGATATTTTAAATGACCTTCGGATCGAATCATTTCACTTTTCAGTATATGAGAGAGATGTGTTTCGCAAGCGGATTAATATTTGTACTCATTTCGGGTTAACTGACTCGATAAGAGATGGATCACTTCTGATAACAGAAACGTGCTAGCTGAAAACGCATTAAAACGAAATGAAAAGGTCTGTTGTCATCGGGCACCTATTTAATTAGATTATATGGAATGATTAAAGCTGCGTTTAAAACAAATTTACGTTCTCGATGATGAAGTTAATTCTAACCATCTGACGCTCTGTAAATTCAATTTAAATCAATTTTATATAACTTTAACAAGTTTAATGAAGAACTGGAAATTTTACTTATATCTTCTGATGTTTTAAGATTTAATGTTTAGAACTTTTGAATTCTTAAAGTGTTATTTAACGTTTTTGAGATTGACTGCATGCAACTTCTAAATTGCTTTCGCATATTTTAATGTTCTTAAAAGTTCAATGTATATAACATTTTTCAGAATTATATTCTCTTGTTACGTGAACTTCGACAACGCTTATAAAAGTTCGATAAATCGCTGTTGGGTTGATAGGAAATCAGTACTTTTGGGGATTATTCCCAGAAATGTTTTATGTCACTTTTATGTTAAGGAATCTTTCGTAACTTCGACATGAACCAACGTGACCTCTTGCCACAGTTGACACAATCAGGATATTCAACTTAATTCTCAATTTCACGATTTTTTTTAAAAATATGGCCTGTACATTGCATGTATTATTTCCGCCACAGTTTATCGCTCAGTGCAGGAATCAGTTACAAGAATAGCATAAGAAAAAAAACTTTCTTAAAAATATTTTTTGGGTGCATGAATCTTTTAAATCGTAGATTTCGTCAACTTTTTCAAATTTGACAAACTCTATTCAAGATTCGCGATAGGAATCAATAAAACTAACGGAATTATCAAACGCATAGCTCGGATTGCTATTTGTATGAAATCTAGTTTAAAGGAATTTAAGTATTTCATTGAGGAATGGAGCCTACAAATAGTTTGCGTGCAGGAAACACACCCGAAACAACTGGCAAACATCCCTAATCCGAACAACACCACTTACAGGTTAGAAAGACTACTGTAATCTGGATAAAATTTCATGCCAGCATTAGCTCTGATTATCCTCGCATTTCGAGAAGAAATGAAATTGTCTAAAATATAAAATTTTAATCAAATAATTATTTCTACAACAAATACCAGTAACATAACAAGAAAATTTATTGCAAATCATAGAGATCTCCGCAAGCAACATCTGAAGTAATTAAGAAAAATAATTGACCTCATTCTCTTTTACATTTCGCCAGTTACAGAACACACAAAGTAGAGATCAATATATAATTTGAAAGACGATGAAAAATAGCACAATTCAATAGCATCAAAAGAAAAAATGCCACTTGGAATATTTTGACCCTGGAGATAATTAAATTTGTAACTGGCAAGAAAGCAAACTAAGAGATATATCAAAATTGCTCGATTTTAAGTCCCTCAAGCTTAGTTTCCTCTAATTCAGAAAAATCAAATATTCTTGCCCAAACATTTCAAAAAAATGTCCTGAACCTTATGATAATGAACAAAAGGAAATAGTTGTAGAAAAAGTAAATAACTACATAATTGCCAACAGTCCTACAAACCTACACTACCCTTCATCTCAAAGTACTGCAATTTTTAAGAAATAAAGCAACTTCGACTCAGGCAAAATCCAAAATGACAGTCATGAATCTTCCAATTCAGTCAATGACTTATATCTTAAAACATGTTAATATACGGATACTTCTAGCATATTACCTAAATTCCTGGAATTCAGACACTATATTTTTGCTTCCAATGTTGGAGTAGGATTTTAAACTGTCTCAAAATTACTGACTATTACGCGTGTTTAGTTAAATTGATGAAATGTCTGAAAAATTAATTTATTCCAGATTATTCCCAGTTAACAGTTTGGTTTCACAGAGAAGCACTCAAAATTTCATCTTTTGAAGAATGGCTAACACATTGAGGTACAGTATTATTGAGCATACGTAAATAAAAAGCAATAATACTTAGTAAGACTATTCTCAGATAAAATTATACTACTCCCAAACTTTTGAAAGATTACATTATATTGTTGACTTAGATATCGACAGTGCGTCCAAAAAGTTTGATGTATATTTTAAAGGGTGAGTAAGGCACATAGCTTTTGATAATTTATACACGTCAAACGACATTGCGTACTTGAGTTTACCAGCCCGCATAAAGAAAACCGAGCTTATAAAAATAAAAAAGATAACCTTCAAATAGAACCGTAGATATTTATTTTTGAAACTTTAAATAGAAAATTATTGTATTAAAATAGTGGTTACACTTTCATAAACACTAATTTTGAAAAAAGGATTTCAGGTATGATTGATTGTTAGGCAAATGTGTTCAAGCAATACTGTCTAAATTATTTCTTTAGAAAATTATCAGTCTTTCAAATCATCTTCATAGCGGCGTTAACTCTAGCTTGGTAATATAGTCCAGTCAACGAAAGAAAAATAGAAAAAAAATGGTATAGTTTTGAAATTTGGCGCAGTTGTTGGGGGTAGTACCCAAAACGACATACTAAAAGTCCCCGCCTGTGACAGGTGCGCGGCGGGTGGAGGGGGGGGGGGTTAAAGGGGGCGTTTTCAGTTTTTCTGAAATATCTCGAAAACTATCGATT
>BGPR01002844.1:141257-158980 GCA_013235015.1 Araneus ventricosus | reverse complement strand
ATAAAATGAGAAAATAAAACAGATGAAAGAGACAATGAAAACATATTTCAATTTTAATAATATATTTTTGGAAAGATTTGTCAACACAGAGTGAATAAAATGTTGCAAAACCCATGCAAAAATATTTAACTACACAAATACTAAAATGAATCTAGCCACAAATGTGAGCTAAATTGAAACAAGGACCATTCTGAGAAATAAAAATGGCAAAACTTTAATCATTAATACATTATATGCTTGAAGTGCAAACCCTTTCCTCGAAATATGCATGAATAAATTTCCCAAATTTGAGACCACCTTTCTCAATGTACAAATCCTTATTTTTTAGATTTCATTTATAACTATTATAATTTGAATTCATCAGTAGCATGGATTGCTCACATAATCAAGGGCTTTCAGGTGACCCAATAGAAAGAAATAAGCCCATCTTTAAACAGTTAACAGAATTCATTAGTCTGTTCATCAATAGTCTTTTTGTTTTCACCTGGTAGTAACTAACTTGACTTGAAGCTACAATATTCTTGGATAAAATATCAAGAAATTTGCAGATAAACGATAGTTTTGGTAATTCAGTTTCCTAAATACCTACTGAAAACCAGAATTCATTTCATTCCACAAATTCTTGAATTTTAGCAAGTGAGTTGACATGCCAACATTTGTGTTCTACTGAAATTTAAAAAATTGCAAGCATTTGTTAGCACAGTAGACTGTCAGATGCTTCAAAAAATGAAGCTCTAACCATATTTTGATAGCAGTTTCAAAAACTTGAGAATTGTCTCTTCAGTCATAGAACTGGTCAAGATAATCATTGCTTCAACATTAACTTCTTAAAAGCAGCTAACCGTACCTCATACTTCCTTCAATTACATCTATTTATTGTTCCAACATGCATACACAAAGTGAAATTTTCCAGTATTTGTAGAATAACCCATCATTTTTGAGATAAAAGTTTGATTGTTGTTTGGGATAAACGCATTTCAAGAAACATAACCTTTACATTTCTTCAATGAAGTAGCTACAGGATGAATCAAAAACAAGCACCATAGTTTCACTTCATATAAAATTATAATACTCACTAGTTAATAAAATTCAGCATAACAGCCCATAATCAAATGAAATAAATCTGATTTGCTGCAGATTAATTTTATGGCCCACTATAAGTCACAAGTAAATGAAGAAACATTTGTTTAACAAATTTAATGCATTATTTAAACCATTTATATCTTTAACCCTTTGAGGGGCGGTGGGACACCGTCTGTCCCACCTTCTTTAAGATTTTTTTCATAAACTTGTATAAGGTATTTTATTATAAAAATTGTTTTATTGGATATTTCAAGACCTCTTACTTTTTAAAAAAATTGCAGCACCATTGAGAATTTACTCAAATTTATTGAAAATAATTTTTAAAATCATGCCCTTTATTGGCAATGATTTTCTTTAAATTTCTAGAGGAAGAAAATGAATTTCGAAACAAATATTAGATGCAAAGGAAATCTTCAATGTTCAATAAATATATTCCAAACATTATCTGTAATTCAAAAGTAATTTTTTTTATCAATTATTGTAGATAAAAAAAGGTGGGACAATTTTGTCCCACCGTGCATCTAAGGTTGTCAGCCTGTAGATGGCAGCACAAGAGTTCGCGACTTGGTCCTATTTCTTTTTGTTTTGAACGATAAACTTGGATTTATATGCGGTATAATTATAATCACTCTTTTAAATTTAATACTTATACAGAAAATAAATTTATATATTTCAGAAGACAGTTAAATAATATTAAACAAAAAAAAATCTGTTAATGCAAACAAGCATTTAAAAAAAAAAAAAAAAAAACTGGCGTATCTAAATTTATTTTGAGTGGAAATTTGAAAGCAAGAAGCGATCTTTTGAGGAATTTTTTTTATAAACGGATAAAAATACACTTTTCTAAAAAGAATGAAAAGTAAAGAGAACATTCAAGTCTTTCTGTATCTCTCAAAATTGAACGTCTGATAACTGAAACGAGAAGGAAATAGTTCCGTTGAATCTGCCCACCCCACCCCCTACTTGTTTACGTTCTTTGCTGCTTTTGAGAAAACGCCGTATTTCCTAAGGCACAGCTATTGTAAATAGCTCTGTTAGCAATGATACTCAAAGAAAAGTTGTTTGAACTTGACAGCTTCCAGCAGCGCGTTTTTTGCGTGATAATTTACAATCGGTGGTCTTCTTACAGCAGTGGTTTTCATTACAGGTCTTGTCCAGTCGCGGTCATTAGTGTCTCATTTCTTTGGCTGAAGTGAGTGATCACATGAACTGATAACGAATTTCTGTTGCTTCCCATACAATAAACCGGAGAGGAGAGTAACATTTTACTTATAGAATCTGGGTGGCCTGCTTTCTTCTGAAGCTTTCAAAAAGAGCGACCTCCATAAAAATACCATTGAAGAGTTCCTCCATTTGTATGCAGAATGTGGTAAAAGATCTCCACTTCAATCACAGTATACATTTTCTACAGCTGTTAAAAGAAAATGTGCTAAATAACCAATTATGCTCCAAGTGCAACTAATAAAAAGCGAAGTTTGGCGCGAATGACAAAAGGGAGTCGGGGAATGTTACAGTCCCTTCAGGGGCGGTGGGACATATGTCTTCCCACCCTCTCGTGAAAAAACTAAAGGCAAAAAAATATTTTTATTTGGAAAATATTTTATTTTCAGTTGATAGAAATTCAAAAATACATCTCTTTTTAAATAAAAAAATTTTTTTAGGGTAGTGCGCTTCAAAGGGTTAAATAAATTTCTGATAATTTCAGCTCATTTTCCCATCCTGATGGCAATTTCTTTTTCTTTATAAAAAATTACTTTATTTATTACTTTAACAGTTTTAAGGGATTTCACAATTCATCAAGTATTTTTTCCAATAAGGTACTTCTGTGTTATAGTGGCCCCCCAAGATTGAATCGCCAAGTAACCACAATATATTGCCAAGATTGTGGTAAAATCTTACCAAAACATTTGTTGTGCTATAAAAACAGCACATGTTTTTATATTAGCATCATGTCACTGTTTTGTTCATATTTTTTACATGCTGCTTTTCTTCTTGAATTTGAATTGGTTCTTTAAAAATATTCGTTGTTAAGGGGCCGGTAAGAAAGCACAGGACAGAATTTTTTAACTTAAAGAACTAGAAACTAGTAGCTTTGCTAATTTATTGAATGTAAGGAATCTGCTTATTTTAATTACTCAAATGAAGCAGGATCAATTGTGCTTGATGCCTGCGGCATTTGAAGTGGGTACCAGGCAATTTTTTTAAACTTAAAAAAAAAAAAAAACCATCCTATGGCTTTACTAGCATTGGGAGCTGGAACCTAGTAGCTTTGCCAGCACATAGCCAAGATCTTGGCATAATCTGAAGATCGCCAAGTAAGCTTGGGAGTTGCTATAATACAGAAGTACCTCCAATAAAATACAATGATGATAAATAATAAAATATAATAATTTTCATCATCCATAGCTGACCAGTCTAAATATCATCAATCAAGTAAATGGCATAAACTATAAGACTTTTTTTTTATCCATTTCAATTGTCAATGTTTAAGATGTTTTGAATGAGAGGTTCTAGGAAGTCATAACAATTTAGCAAAATATTAATATCAATTGAATTAAATGTTTGGCTTATGACTTTATTTCTCTAGATTTCCTTTACACTTTTAACAATCAGAAATGACAGATAAAGAAACAGCCAATAAAAAAATATTAATAAAGACAGTTTTATTCCATTCCAGATGGAAAAATAATTAGTTATAACAGACTTAAAAGATGACGACATACAACTTAGATGCGTAATCACTTGAACAAGAAGTAGTAAGAATTTGAATTCTTTGTAGAATGTAAAGCTTTGTGGAACTAGTTCTATCTCTTCAGCGCAAAATCTGCAAAACTTTAATTTCTCCAAATTTTGTTATCAGTTTTTAATGCAAAAATTATACTATTAATGCCTTGTTATTTTTCCACACTTTTCTGTGTATTTTACAGAATGCTATTCTACAGAGAAATCACTAGATGAATAGCAACAATAAAAACATTAAAGACAGGATTATTTTTTTGTGACAGGTAAAATTTCAAATGGCCATATTGCTGAAACATCTACACTTTCCATAGATTAGTTACACACAAGAAAATGACAGTTTAAATAACTTGGTTTTAATTATTGTGTACAATACCTACAGATGTACTGAATATTAAAATGGTATGCTTAATCAGTAAATCTTCTCAATTTAATTAAAAAAATTATTTGATTTGATAAATTCCTATAAGGAATTTTATCAATAGAAAAACTTGGGTAGTCATGCTATGAAATTGAAAAGCATTTTTTAGTGAAAAGGGACAAATGATTTATAAAATCTTTGATTTCCTTACTTTAATAGCCCAGTTCCATTACATTCTGTGCAAAAATCAGACATCATACACAAAAACAAAGCAAAACAAGTTTCTTTTCATAAACAGAAGAGAACAAACAAGGAATAAAAACTACCTTCCCTCGAAAAATAAAGACAATAAAAATTAATTATAACTTAATCCTGTTAAAAAAAACTATTATTCTTGAACGAGAAATGTAAAGCAATATAAAATTAATAAAAATATATTTTTTAAAAGTATGAAACATTAACGGGGAGCACATCTGCACTTTACTAAAGACATTAGACTATTTTCTTCTGGGATACATTTTATTCAGTCATACTGAAGACATATAAAATAAATTCTGAATAAAACTAGAAGCTTACTAAATGAATGTTAAGTTACTAAATGGAAAAAATAATTAATAATGTTACTAGATGAAAACTTACTAAATGAATGTAAAAGAAAAGACGCACGCTTCTTTCCGAATCGATATCCCTAGTGCTCCAAACAAAATCAAAAACATTAAAGAAAAGTTAAATAAAAAAAAAATCGATCTTCTTTTCAGTTCAGTTCAGCTCAGCGGAAAAGCAACTAAACGATAGAAAAATATTTCTGTTATCACAAAAAGAAAAGTACTCCGTTTAAAGGAATATTTTGTAAATTTTTAAGGTAACGAAAATATGAAATATTCGATTAGAGAAAAGTTTTTTAGTCACACCAGTCGTTAAGCGGTTAGTAGTCATGGCGTGACAAATGACTCGTATTATGCGGGTCTCTTAGAGACGTCACTTTTTCCACGTTAACAACGGAAAGTGAGGTCTCCCAACCCAACCGGGGGCATTAGAATAGACCCCTTAAACTACAAAAATAAACACATTTGGTATAACAGCCTGTGTTACTTTAAATTCCTTCATACAGCAATTCAACTAGACACTTTTAAACGACATAAAATACTGACTGTCCGCCACGAGAACTTTCCCAACCAAATTGTCTAGTCACTATAGAAACAGGTTATCGTAGGAAGAATCCATTTCTAGCAGGTAGAACTTCATTAAAATGTGTTACATCGGCGCATTTAACGCCAAATGGCTATGTATGGTATTATTATATTTAATTTTTGAAAGCAAATTCGAAAAATAATTCATCAGGTCAGGTTTGTAGAAAGTGTTGCGTTCTCAACCTTCGTGTGAAATCCCAGGCAGAAATTTTAGTTTGCAGTAATCTTGCTCTGCAAATCTGCAAGCTTGCAGCAAGTTTGACACGGCAAGAGTACAAGCTTGAAACAAGTTATTGCAAACGAGTTAGTCACCACGCGTCGAACTTGCAGCAACCTTGCTGCGTCAAACTCATTACAAACTAGCAAAAACAGAGTACGCAGACAATCCTCAGATTCGAACCTCCAACAATCCACTTCATAGCCAGTCGCCTTAGCCCCTCAGCCAACGGAACTCTGATAGGGGAAGATAGGTTGCGCTAATAGATCGTTTATCTACACGTTTTATTTTAAACTGTGTTCTTGAATTCATTAATTTTTTAAATTTTGAGTTGAGAATATGATTTGAAGTCAAAGAGAGAGCAATTTTTGTTAACAACTAAGTTTTCTGCTAGTAGAATAAATTATCAAATTAGAGTTAAAAAGTAATCACTTTTAAAAATATGAGACAGAATGCAAGTTATTATTTTTCAACAAACATTGACTGTTTTTTAGGTTTAATTTTGTTTATGAACGTTAAAATTTAAACGTTAAGAAAAAGACGATATAGTTTTCTTTAAAGTGCGAATTCTATATTTAGTAAAAACCACTCTTGCTGCAAGTGCACATGCTATCTGGGATGGAACATTTACATACGACACTTTTGGGCTGTAAATTTGGTATGAGTTTTTCCAATACCCATTTCTCAAAATTTTCGTAGCTCATTTGAGCATGGTAATCCCCGCTTTTGGTTGACGCTTTGTAAATCAATTGAACACCGGGAATAAATCCCATGGACGACCCAGCATTTTCAAATATAAATCGATTCTTCGAGTAAACGTTTATTTCGGTTTTCCTAAAATTGTGTCATTTTGCCAGCATTTTTTTAAATTGCTGTCGACGCACGTTTTGTTGATCAATATGATGTGGCATCCACTTTTTCTTTAGTGCCTCATTTTTCGCAGGTAATTATTCATCCAAAACACAATATCGGGTCTTTCGATGAGCACTTTTCTTTTATTCACGCACTTCTTCTGTCGAAAATTCAATAAAAGCATTACTTTTCTAAGTGATTCCTTTTTCCACTGAAAGTTTAATTTCTCTGGCAACACGGGAAGTGCCAGGAAATCTGAATTCTGGAGAGATGTTACAGGAGTTAATCTTAATTGCTCGGTATTGGGTACTGGGATGTTAATTATAAAACATTAATTTTTGATAGGCGCTAGAAGTAATATATATATATATATATATAAAATCTGAAATGCATACTTGATGCTGAAAATATGAATACAATGACATGCTACACCTAAATAAAGCACCCACCTTTAAAATACTTGGCCGCTAGAGAAAATTATCTGAAAACACAATTATCACAATGCGTTGTTTATACAACAAGAGAAATTAAAACAGAATCAAGTTAAAATTTAAAATATTTTTTATTTAATAATCGTTAAAATTAAGTTTTACTGCCATATTTTACAAAGGATATATTTTGATTAAGATGCACACAAAAAGACAGAAAGAACAATTCACATAAAATCACAAATAGAAATAGCTGCAGCTTTTAAAAAGAAACAATAGACAATAGCGCTATCATCAAAAACTAATTTTTTTTGTAGAGAATTTTTTTTAGCTCCATAAATTTCAGAGCCAGAATTGAAACAGGTGAAGACGTATTTCTTTGTGAAGCTCGTAGTCGCAACGAAAAAATCACAAGATTTCATGCATACGGAATAGGCCTAATGTTGCCCAATAAAACTATAGATTTGGAACGCACTGATAGTTAGCCAGTTTGTTGGCTGTAATGCTTTACGCACCTTCAATTTCACTATAACATTTTTGGCGATGATCAATGTCGAACATAAGCACTGAAAATCCGTTGCAGACTTACATGTCTGATTTTCATCAGATCACATATATTGGAGGACGTCCCACACTGCACAAGAACTCACTTACGATTTTCGCCAAAATTTGCATGGCTGATCTTACAAACAACACGACTTGTAGGATATATTTAAAAAAATGAAGCTGCTGATCACTACCAAACTTTCCACTTCTCCAGAAGACAAAAAGAAAAAACAGCAAACCTAGAAGGCCTAACGGCGCTCCAGGAGCCCGCAGGTGCGACCACCACTTCTCGTTATATCAAGCCATACTATTTTAAATCACACAAAGGAAAACGCTTCCAGTCAGACGCCAAAGCCTATTAACGCAAATTCATCCGCGAAACAAGATGGCGAGTAAATAGTCCCGTTGAAAAAATTTGATTTATAAATTAATAAAGTTGAAACATTCATGGAAAAGACATCAAAAGTTAAGACAATTAATATTTAAGTCGAATACTAAGTAAATAATTAAGAAAAATTTAGATTTTAAAAAAAACTGCTAAAACTACCGTTTAAATTTCAAAAGTTGCCAGAGATGCCACACGAGATGAAAGAAACTTTGGTGGCGAAGATTTAAATATTTAAAAATACTGATAAAACCGAAAAATGATGTAGACGCAATCTTTGCAATCTAACACTCGGAATTTAGAAGTTTTTACAGTTTTGCATGTTTAAATCCCCACCATCAGAAATCCTACTCTCAGAGCCAATATCACCAAAGAGGAGATTATAGTTAGCATCAACTAGTGCTAATAGCACGATGCTAAAAAATCCTTTATAATTTATAAAGTTACTGAAAATGTTTGGCGGACATTCAATTTCTACATGCTTTCCATCCATTACTCCTACACAATATGGAAATTGCCATTTCCCAGACAGTATGCACACTTGCAGCAAGTGTGATTTTTCTTGATATTAGCTTGTCATGACAAACTTGACGCGACAACTTTTCAGAGAACTTCCTGCAAAGTAACAAAGCATAATCGATCACACTCCTTCAATGCAAGTTTGCTGTAAAGTTGACACGGCGCACTTACACACCATGACCTGGATGCAGTATATATCTGGTTTTGATTTTTGTCTCTGTTTTAGAAAACATTCGATTTTTAATAGCATCTCCTAGGCCGTCCTTCTTTTTATTAATTCAATAAATCAATGATAATTTGAAAGAAACTAACTAGGTCTTTTAATCAAAAAAATTATTATTGAAAAATTCTCTATCTTTTTACTAAATATAGAACTCGCACTTTAAAGAAAACTATATATCGCCTTCTTCTAAATGTTGAAGTTTTAACTTTCATAAACAAAATTAAACCTAAAAAATGACGGGAGGCTGTCTTTTTCAAAGAGCCGCTGATGTTAAAGGCGTAGGACTACTTTACTCGCGTGACTCTTTTGTTTCTCGAAGCTTCTCGGATTCTCTTTGTTACTCGCGATAATCTTTAGTTTCTCGAAGTTACTAGTGATCCTCTTTTGTTTCTCGAAGTTACTCTTAATTTTCTTTCGTTTCTCGAAGTTACTCTCATTTCTCTTTTGTTTTTCTGAAATACTAATGTATAGAAAATTGGCGAAATGAAAGGAAACTAAAGTTACAATGAAAATTGTTTTATTTCTTAATAAAATATATTACAATGTCAATTCTTTTGTTTTGAATTCTTCAATCGTGCGTGGATATGTTACAATTCTGTGTAGGATCGGTCAATGATATGAAAAGTAATATACATAATTTAATAATTCGGGACTACTGTTTCTTGTACAAGTTGAATCAATATATGAATTCCCCAGAGTACTAGGATAATTTGTTGGCACCATGTTGAAATCAAAATGCTTCTTCACGAAACCGAACGCTTTCTCATTCCTTTTGAGACCTACGTTAAAGCCACCCATAACAATAATTAGAACATCTTTATCTATATGAAACTCTTCATCGATCAGCAAACTTGTCTCTGAATATTTTATAACTGCGCTGAATAAGAACATTTTCAAACGGGATGCATCTACTCCCCGATGAATGCAAACCAGTGGCGAATCCAGGATTCGGGTCTGGGGGGCGGCTGAGGTCATAAAAATTTTGTATCATAGTGACGAATGTCAAATCTCATGGCTTATATAAACCAAAACACTTTGACTTTACAGGCTTTCCTCTTCAGACAATAAGAATAATAAAGAACACTAGAATACTTTCGATAATTTAATAAAAAATACAATGAAATAGCTGGCCATAGGCGCAAGCTATGAACTCAGTTCTGGAGCATACGCCAGAGACACACTCTTCATCCTTAGCTGGCCAAAAAATGTTTTCGACCGCGCCAACGCTACAAGTGCAAGTGGAATGACTAGAAAAGTAGGAAAATTTTAGAGCCTGTCAAGTCAGAAAGGAATGTTGTCACGATTTTATTACTATTCTTTTAAAATGAAAATTAAGATCAAACAGTTGTAGTGATTTTAAATTAAATCAAGAATTTTGGTTCAGCTCTGGGGGGGGGGCTGCAGCCCGATAGCCCCTCCCCTGGATTCACCACTGATGCAAACAAAAGATAGTATACAACGCGACAGACCATTAATTGTTTTTAACATACGTAGTTATCGAGATATAGAAGATCGCGTCACCAATTCACGTGTATTTTTTCCCAACTTTGCGACTCGCTTAACTACAATTGCGATTTTCAATTTTTTTCGTAACTTCTGTTGTTACCCATTATCTCTAAAATAAGACATTAGATATGTTTTTAACATATGTAGTTACCGAGACATAGATGATCTCCCATACAACGTTTTTTGTGGCGTTTTGGCGTGTGAATAAAATTCGTTCCTGAGACCCCGATGGGAGGAACGTAGTCTTACGTTAAAACAGTCAATGTTTGTTGAGAAATAATAACTTACTTTGTGTCCCATGTTTTTAAAAGTAATTACTTTTGAACCCTAATTTCATAATTTATTCCACTAGCCAAACGTATTTATTAGCGAAAATCGTTCTCTCTTTGACTTCAAATCATATTTTCAACTCAAAATTTAAAAAATTAATGAAATAAAGAAAACAGTTTAAAATAAAACGCGTAGATGCACGATATATTAGCGCAATCCATGTTCGGCAATCGAGGTCTCGCTGACTGAGTGGCTAAGGCGACAGGTTAGGATGCAAGTTGGCGGGGTTCGAATCCAAGGTTCGTCTGAGTACTCTGTGTTTGCTATAGTTTGCAATGAGTTCGACGCGACAAGCTTGCAGCAAGTTCGACGCGTGGTGACTTCGTCGTTTGCATTAACTTGCGGTCTTGCCGTGTCAAACTTGCTGCAAGCTTGCAGAGCAAAGACTGCTGCAAACTAAAATTGCTATATGGGTTTCTTTCGAACTCAGCCAACAGCAGTGCATTCTTGTAGGCTTGATGGCAGCTAAAAGATATATATTAAAAAATATCACCAGTAAAGTGAATAAAACATACATATATAAACATTAAAAATGAAACAGAACTAGTACTTCTAATCCAAAATTAATAATTAAAAAAGATGATTTTGCTTCTTGTAAATTCTGTTTACATTCATAATTTAAGTATAAAAGGTCACTTGTCTGGATTGAAATAATTTCAGTCTTATAGAATTTTTATATGCTTCATATTTCATAATTAAAAAATAATATATACTTCCTTTCCAGAATAAAGCTATTTAGTTAAACTGTTTTAATCATATTATACTAACAGAAATTTGTGAGTACTTTTAAAGACAAACATTTTTACTTTGATGTAACAAACTTAAGATACCAATATCAAAGTGGCAAAATATCACTAATTCATTTCATACCACATGAAAATGCTTATTTCCCAGTAAGGTTCTTTTTTTTTGCCACAACACAGAGTATAAAAACACATTTCTTTACAGATGGCAATATGTATAAAAACACAAATTTTTTACGCGTGTAGGGCAGTTGACAAATAAATCCACAACACAAGATGCAAACCTAACTAACTACGATGTCAGAAAGCATATTAAATATTTTAAGTTTACTCCATTTTAGTAAAGAAATTTGGTCACCTTTATATAGCTTTTAAGAACTTGAATCAATGCTCTGCAAATATCCATCACTATGGAAGACATTGACTGTTTGGAAACACCGGTCAAATAATCCAAACTGCTGAAGGAGTCCCTAGTAGCTAAAAAATGTAAAGTTATAGCCAATCTTTCCGCAACAGGAATTGCTGACCGAAATTTTATATCTTTTTTCGCCACTTTAGGATCGATCAGCCGAATTAACTTTTCGAAGTTCGTTGAAGACCTCCTGACAAAATTTTTAAATTGAACTGATGACTCTTGAAATCGTAGATCATTTAATAATGTGCTCACATTCCGTCTTTGGTGCAGTCCCGCAATCCACCAACGTCTTTCTTTCCTTTTTCTTTAAAATCAGATTCTTAACAATAAATGAGGCAGCTGCAACGATTTGCATTTCATTTTGTTGGGAAACTATGTTTATCGAATACAAGCAGAGTACCCGGCGTTGAATGCTCTTTTTCAGGTCCAAATCTTTTGTGCTAATGTACTTTTATCAGACATGTGAGGGATATATGTATAATATTTCATCAAATTGCCCGAGCCGTATTAAATTTCATGTGAATCGTCCATTTGCCGCATGCATTTAAACGACTTTATCCTACTCTAACTAGATCCTTCTCTTCATAGATTAGGTTAGCGTTTATTTAGCCCTACAGTATTTTTAGTTGGCTAATTAGAAGTATATGTAACAAAATTCACCAAAATCTCCCTAGCTATATCCAACAGTACGTCAGTTGGTCTAAGTTTCATCAAAATTGCCAAACCGACCTATTTGTTACGTGTATTTTGGGGACTTTTGCCCACCCTGCCTTGAGGGATTGGTTTAGGGCTTATTTACCAGTACAGTAAACCAAGTCGGCTAATGAAGAACTTGTGTACCAAGTTTCATTAAAATTGGTGCAGCTATTCGGGAGTGATAATGGAACAAACATAAATATATACATACGTTGAGTTTGATATATATAGATACTGAGCGAAGACGAACAACAAGCACATACACAAGCGAGCAAAGCTAGATCCTAGGTGGCCCTGATCACGTACGTATGATACGAGAATGCAGGCATGCATGTTCGTTGCTTTGCAGAGCATGAATATTCATGTCTAGAAGCGGCTTTAGAGATGGCATTCTTTTGTCAGATGTAAAAGTCTTGGGTTGTTTGTCGTATAACACACTGGACGAAGTCGTCACTTTCAAAATTTCGATAAAAAGGCCTTTTACGGTGCCTTCCAGGTGTCCTCAAAACTTCCGTTTCATCCAATATTGAAATTTCAATTTTTTAAATAGTGAATTCTGAGACTCCAGTCACTTGAGAAGCTCTTTTCATGACTTGCGGAAGAGGAACTTTTAAAGATTTCGCTGTAGCTTCCTCGGAGCAAAACTCAGCCACATTAAGCACTATTTTACGCGCTTGTGATTTCAATGTCTCTCTTTCTTAACTAAAAGGACATTTTGAAAAATATCAAGACACAAAAAGTAACAACGAAATGCAAATAATTTTAATCAGAAAAGGGTTAAAGAATAAAAAAAAGGCAAAATAAGCGATTGAAAAGGAACGTGCAACTGCGGCAAAACCGAGAAGATGAATGATCAACTATTCTTTTTATCCCTGCAAACTGGCGACAAAAATAAAATAAATTCCGACCTCCATCGGATTTCTTCTATTCGAAATGGATATTCCCTAACAAAACCAATTGCTATAGAGATAGCCGTCAACTAGACAATTTGGCGGCGAGAGTTCTCGTGGCGGACAGACAGTAGATTCGCTTCTACACCGATATTCTCAAGTCATAAAAATTGAAAAGAAAGGACTCAAAACGTCTTTGGTGTTTTCAAATTGAAAGCTGAAAATTTCAACGAAAATGGAAACAATTTTTTTGGAAAAAAAGAGGAAAAATCGGCATTTGCAATTTCAGAATATGAGATGGTTTAATCCGCGTCTGTTCCCATTGTGTAAAACATTTTGCACAAATCACAAACAAATTAGAGATGCACTCAATTACCCTAAAGGTAGTGATGGGAAAACTATGCTTTGCTGAATGCGGCACGCCAATGGTTTAGCGACCGAGAGGCAAGGGTGGGTGGTATAGATACCTCTGCAGCTAGTCTTAGGGGCAGGGGTGTTGTGGAGCTGGAACGCCGTTCCACCACTTTTTTTAAAGGAGAAATCAGTGACAAAAAATTGTGTAAACGTTCTTAAAACAGCGCGATTTTAGTCACCGAGGTTAGAGCTTTCCGGTACTGCTTATTTTGCGACTACACCACTGCTTGGGGAGTGCTATTGGGACAAAACACTAGTGTGTTTATGCCATTTGCTAAAGTGAAATATCATGAGGGAACGATGCCATGCTCAGGGCACTTTTGCACTTGTTAAACAACTGATGGTGATTAAGGAGCGAAAAAATTATATTATTCCCCGGGCTCCAGGTATCCCTTTGCTTACACGTATCGTGGCAGCCGCAAATTTTAAAATAATAGTATGGAAATCTTATAGCTAAAAGAAATTTGATATTTATAACAAAATATAGTTTTGGGAAATGTAGTCACAAGCATCATTCAACGCATTAGTATTAAAGAAATTTTAATATTATTTTTGGCCCAACAAAATTTGTTGTGTTTTTTTTGGGGGAGCGGGCGAGACTGCTCGTAAAAAGGTTTGTCAAATCCTACCCTAAGGCGTAAAGACAGTAAATTCCAAGTAATGTTAATAATAATGAATGAAACTTTGCTAACACAGGAAATCGTAACACTGCCTTTTTTTAATTAAACGCTTTAAACTTAACTTGACTGGTTTCATGTTTTAAATACGGAACATGTGCTCCTGGAATGTTCTCTTTGGAATGAGTTTCGCAGTACCTGGCCAGGTAACTGGGCAAATATGGAAATAGATCTGCTGATGACTCGAGCCTGTTTTAAATCTTCGGCTCAAGAGATTCTTCACAATTGTATGAAGTTGCAGGCTAATGAGGACTGTAACAACTTATTTCTTCATAGGTTTCCTGAACATGTCTCTCTAATGTGCTTGTCAAGCTGTAGCTGTTTCTGTTGCGATCTTTTACTTGGTGAAGGTTCTGGTGCCTGTGGCACCTGGAAAAGCGTGTCATTTCCAATTGCGTCTTCACATGAACGAGTCGGATGCCGGACTCCGGTGTGATTCCTAAAAATCAATCTGTCTGTTTTTGCTCTTATATGGTTTTTATAATAAGCGCTATCCAAGAAGAATGTGTAAAACGTTCAAAATGTCGAGTCTGACTCGATATAAGAATGCAAAGTGTTAATAATTTTAGAACTCTTAATTATCAATAATTATATAAATGTTACTAAATATTAATATCATACAGGTACCATTTTAGTAGCCAATTAGGGATATATTAATTCTTATATTCTATAATGTTTATAATTATGAAACTAGGGGGCTCCGCCCCCTGCTCGCTTTCGCTCGTCAACCCCCGAAATTGCTTACGCAGTCCCAATCGGATCGCTTCGCTCGCTCATCCAATACTAAAGTACTTTAGTCTAGGTATGATTATTACTATCACGGAAAGAATTATTACTCTGACTTAATAATGTGCCAACAATATACAACATAAAAACCCTGGAAAACATTTGATTTACCTGCATTTAAAGGGGGAATCATAGTTGGGTTTATATTAATTTAGTGTTGCAAAAGTGTGCAGTTTTATCATTCACCATAAGCAGAATGAAGCAAATTCACTTACAGTAAAAATATGTCTGGTATAAAATAGTTTGTGCAAACACAGTGCCAAAAAAAATCTAATCTATATATTTACACGTTGCAAACAGTATGCAACTTTAATTATTCTCCGAGAGCAGTGTGCAAGAGAACTTTTCTGAAGTATAATTAGTTATCTGGTCCTTATTTGTAATTTTTATATTTACACATAGCAAATAGAGGACACCATTAGTATCATAAAAGGGTACCATCTCAAAAATTCACAAAACTTTCCTATATACACAATTGTAAATTTCAGAGTTTGGCGACACGGCAACATTTGGTATACTTGCTGCTGGAGTAAATTCATTTCGCCAATAAAGTGCTTGACAAAAATTGCATATTTCCGTCATCATACCGCAATCGGGCTCGGAAACGTTCGTTTCGACTTGGGAATTCACTCTACTAGGGGGCTCTGCCCCCTGCTCGCTAAAGCTCGCCAACCCCCAGGAGGATTGCGCTGCAATCCTCCGGGGCTTGCTACGCAAACCCTGCTCGCTTCGCTCGCTACATGAAGACACTGGGTGTCCTAGCACAGTTGTTATAAAATCTTTATATATATATATAACACCCCCTGCTCGCTCCGCTCACCGAAACCAAAGGATCACGTGATTCTTTCGGGATCACTATGTGAAAACAGCTCGCTTCACACGCTTGCCTTACAACCCCCAAGAATCACGTTGTGATTCTTTTGGGATCACTACGTGATCCCAGCTCGCTTCGCTCGCTCGCCGTACAGTTATGACTGTCTGCTAGTAATAGGAAATTATAAATACATTAATTACTAAAAGTAAATTTAAATTATCTGAAATAGCATAAACTCCTAAAAATTTTTCAGCAATTACTAATAAACTAAATAATCAAATTTCTAAAATTAAAATTTCCTGGTAGCATATATATAAATATATTATTGATTAGATACCCTTTTTCAAAATTTTCATCCTTCAAAATCGTAAACATGCACTTTTTAAATGAAATATTGCCTCTGCACATGTAAACACACTCCCTCCAATTATTATTAAGTGAAGGAAGGTATACTATTTTTCTCTGGATAGATGGAATTCGGAACATATGAGCTGTCGAGAGATGAATAAACCAATTTTTCAGAAACTTTTAGCTGAAAAGGACATTTAGTATTAAGCTCACATTAATCCAAACTGTACGACTCAAACTTATTTAATTCAAAGGATCTAAACTAAAAAAAAAATATTCGCTGTTTCCGACTTTAAACCAATTCAAGAATCTCGGCGTCAGGGTTCAGATTGGTAAACAAACTGATCGTTGCCAACGGGGAGAAAGAAATAAAGGTCCTTTTTTTGTGCCACGCATAAGCGTTTTATATAATATAGATTAGCCATTTTTTGCTCGCTGTGTACTCTGGCTCGCCTAAGCCTGTCGGCAGTATTTCTGGCCGATATTAGCCGAAATCTTTCATCCAGGGATTCCCTTGCACGCTGCTCTCTTCTACGCAAATTGTATTCAATAGTTTTCCTAAAAACTCATTTTAAATCAATAAATTCAAAAAAGTAACGAATTATCCTATAACGCGTAAGCTATTAGCTGAACCGGTTAGCGGAATGCTCGGCGTCAGGGTTGAGATTGGTAAACAAATTGATCGTTGCCAACGGGGAGAAAGAAATAAAGGTCCTTTCTGCGCCACGCATAAGCGTTTTATATAATATAGATATATTAAAGACTAACTTGTTGAAAGTAATAATAAAAATAAAAAGTTTCTAAACGTGCTTTTATTAGTGTAGTAAAAAAGAAGGAAATTATATTTCTTCATCGAAAAGAGAACAGTATTGTGACGAAATTAAGACACAGTGAATAGAAGAAAAAAATTCTTGGGTATTCAAAAATGTTAAAATATGTTATAAATGATTAAAAAAAATTCCTATTTAATTAGAAAATTTTTATCAAAATCTCATGCTTTTACGGTTTTGTTTTGACATCCAATATTGTTGATAAAAAATTATTTAGCTATTTGATAAAAAATAATTTTATTAGAAATTTATTAGTTATTCAATTGACCTTTTCGGTACGAGCGTAACTTATTAATAACGCGCAATTTTACAGCCCGAGCCCAGCATCAATACACCCTGTCGTTAAAATATAGACACAAATTGCAAATGGCCTTCCAAATTAAAGTAAGATCCATATACTTCTAGCAACGATTCAGTTTTTATTTATTTATTTTATTCGAATTTCTAGTATAAAGGCATGAGACAATAATTAAGGAAGCCCATTATCTTCCCCGCGCCCAACATCAATACACCCTGTCCTTAATATATAGACACAAATGGCCTTCCAAACTAAAGTAACTTCTAGCAACGATTCAGTTTTAATTAATTTATTGATTTTGTTTATTCGAATTTCTAGTATAAAGGCATGAGGCAATAATTAATAAGGAAGGCCATTTTCTTGTCCGAGCCCGACATCAATACACCCTGTCCTTAAAATATAGACACAAATTGCAAATGGCCTCCCAAACTAA
>BGPR01002844.1:83741-141247 GCA_013235015.1 Araneus ventricosus | reverse complement strand
CTTAAAATATAGACACAAATTGCAAATGGCCTCCCAAACTAAAGTAAGATCCATATACTTTTAGCAACGATTCAGTTTTTATTTATTTATTTATTTTGTGTATTAAAATTTTAAGTATAAAGGCATGAGGCAATAAAAATTGTCTGTCCCATAAATGTAGATATTGTTTGATTTTAAATCGAAAATATGTATTTTACTATCAGAATACGCGGCTCTGCCCGGCCATTTTCAGGTCAAAATCTTGTGGGAGACAATAAAGTGAACAATATTTTATAACTAGCATAATGTTTATTTATATTTCTTTATTGAGAGAATATTTCTTAACCCTTTGCTTGCAGGTGACTTTTTAGAACATTCAGATCAGGTTGGAGCACTTTATGCGCCATCCCGTTTTTTCCAACTCTACGCTTATTGAACTATACACAACTTTATTTTTTATGGTGTAATAAGATTAGAGGTTGAATAGATGGATGATACAAACATTTGTGTTCGAGTTTGAGTTGGTATATTCTTCGAGAAACGGATTTTCCTCCACATCAGTCTCAGAATCAGTTTTTGGTCGCTGTATTCAATCGCTTCTCCATCGAGATATAATTCATCAGATTCGTCCTCAGCTGGTATTTTCTTGCTTAATTCTTCTACAATAAATCTCACTTCTACAATCTACAATCTTAATTGCTCTACAGAGATAATTTCCCGCCGTTTCATGATAGCCAGGTTGGATTTTGGAGAACGTGTCACTCACTTTCAAGCGCGATCAAACCGAACCGACTGATTCATTGCCAATGGAAACTATCGTAGCAAGTAAGAGGAAAGGGGAAGTTAGACGGTTGGCTACATCTCCACATTCAATAGTTTTTAGTCAGCTTATGGCACATACCCATTGGCGCACTCTATACGCCATACCTGTCCACAGAAAGAGTTAAATATTAATGAAATGGTTCTTTTATTAATAGTACACAAATTTTCTTTCATTTAAGAATATATCAGAAGTATGTTGTATTACAAATCTTTCTTATATAATAACTCTATTTCTTGGGCATATTATTTTAGAAACCCTGGATATAAAATTTTCATTCTAATTGGTCCATTTGCTAAATTTCTTTCAATGATTCACCTCCACCCTACCCAGAAGGGTGTGCAACAGAGTTGAATTCTCATTGCAGTATTTTTTGTTGAACAATATTGGAGTCATTTTTCGATTAAAATTTCAGCAATTCAAGTGACTCAATCGTTAAATGAAATATGTTTCATCAAAATTACAGCCCCCTCTCCAAATAAGCATTTCTACATGCATTATCGGCAATTATCATCCCAAAGGTAAATTAAAGCAAAGTTACCTCCACCATATTAGACATGTTGAAACATGTGAATCAAGTTTCATTTTGATCAGTCTCTTCGTTACATATATTTAGGTGACATTGCCCCATCCTACCCTAAAGGAGGATGCAAGGTAAGGGGCTTATATGCCCATACAGTACGTCAAATCTACCAATAAGGAATATGCGCACCAGGTTTCATCAAAATCGCCCCAGCCGTTTCAAATTTCATGTTAATCAACCCATTTGTTATGTGTATTTAACTCTTTGAGGACGGCCGCACGGAAACCGTGCGGTTCGATCTGGCCGACGTTACCCAAAGCGCGTGGCTGCTGAGGCCCTTTTCTAGTTAAGCCTAATTGCACTAAAGCTGGTGTCACGCAGATGTGTCAGTCGGTAGCTAAAAGCCATAACAGCCGCTTCGTATTTGTGACAGTCGGAAGAGAATATGCCAAGCAGCTGGCACACTCCTGTGACAGTCGTGTTCAAAGGATTAAACGACTTTGTCCCCTCTTCCACATGGATGTGGGTTAGCGTTTATTTACCATTGCAGTATTTTCAGTCAGCCAATGAGAAACATATGTGCATAATTACATCAAAATAATCCAAATCATATCCAACAGCATGCCAATTTGCCCATTAGTTACATGTATTTTAGATAGTATTTAGATTTTTTTATTATTTGCCCCACACTATCCTGAGTTACTGGGTTAGGGCGAATTTAATCCTACATTACTTTAAATCGGCCAGTGAAGAACATACGTACCAGTTTTAATCAAAATCGATCCAGCTGTATCAAATTTCATATCAATCGGCCATTTGTTACATTTAAATGACGTTGCATCACCAGGGGTGGTGCATAGGGACTGCGGTATTGCAGCACTCCAAACTTTTCCCATTGTGTAAATTTATTTTATTTCGAATTTATTATTAAAATCTATCAACAATCTAACGGAATTTTACATTAAATGATTTCGATCTTCAAACAAGCCGCTAGGAAAAACTGAGGCAGAAATAGAAGTTCCCTATCTTAATTTTTCACTACCCGAAGATGATGCGCAAAGGAGAAAGTAACATAAAGTGAAGGAGAACCGAGGATCGTTCCAGCACCGAATTCCGCCTGCGTAGTTTATAGAGCGCAGGCTTCCCCCTTCCTTTCCAATACTAGTTTTTAAACTCTAGGGGAACTGTCCAGTTAGGCAGCAACAGTTGAGCTAGAAACAGAGTTTCAAACATTTTATCACAGCGGAAATTTTTTTCGCGAGCTAAAACTTTGAAAATAATGGAAAATTAATGATAAACAAAAATTTATTTGGACAAGTTTTTTCTTATAGTAATTAAATTTAAATGAAACTTCTTGCAATTCAAATGATTTTATCGATAATTTTTAGTTATCAATAGTTATGAAATACATATGAGACATTTTCAGCGATACAAGTGTTTTCAAAATTTCAGTTCAACAAATTTTGAGTTTAAATTTTTTTATTAAAATTAATTTGCTAAAATACTAATCTATTAGAGGAGAAAAAATGTTATAAGTTTATTCATTAAATATAAAACTACTCGAAGTTAATGAAAAAAGACACAAAATGTAAATGGTACAAATATGCATCATGAGCAGTGAATGATTAAAAGTTACAGCACCCCCAAGAATACATAACACTAGCCGCCGCTGTGCCCACCCTACCCACGGGGATTGTGTTAGAATTTAATTAACCCGACAGTATTTTTAGTTGGCCCATGAGAAACATATATATAAGAAATTTGATCGAAATCGCTAAGAATGTGCCTTTTTGCCGCATGCTTTTAGGCGACTTTGCCCCATCCCACCCTGTGGGACTGTGTTAGGGCATATTTACCTCTACAGTATTTCATACCTGCCAATGAGGAACATAGTACCAAATTTCATCAAAATCGATCCAGCTGTATCAAATGTCATGTCAATCGGCCCATTTATTTATTTATTCAAAGAAAGTACACTACAGAGATGACTCCATTTACAGTGTGCATGATCAAAAACATACAAAAAACACAAGCCACAAAGTGAATTAAAACAAAAGGAAAAAAGTAACTGCAGAGAATACAGCAGTTCAAAGCTCAAAACCACATCTTAATATGAATAAAAGTCGTTGTGGGTTTGTATGTATGTTTGTATCTATGTTCCACTTCTCCTCCTAAACCACGGCACTGATTTCGACCAAACTTTGCACACTTATTAATTAAGACAAGGGGAAGATTACTTTCAACTTTTCAAAGGGCAAAAGTTAATTAAACAGTCAGTTAATTAAAAAGTAACCGAAAAAATTTTCAGCTGTAAGTTAGGAGCAAATTATCCCCCGAAAATTATTTTTATACTATCTTAAAGTTCAAAATTTTACCTTTTTAATGATATCAATTTTATATCTGTGACATTTTTCATTCAATTTTTATTAATTTTTCAAAATTAAATAAAAGGTTGACACGCAGACGATTTTAAAATAAATCAAATTTAATGATACTAGAGTTGATACAGATGAGTTGCTAGGCAACGGGGTAATTACTTTGCCATTATTTTGTTTTATTTTTTTTTCAAATATCGTTTGCCAATGTTTTCATTGGTTCTTAAAGAATTCTAAAGCTTATTTAATTAGATTAAAAAATCATTGCAGTTCATATCACCTGTCATTTTTACCTGCGTTTCCTAAGAAATAATAAATCCTTAATCCTTAACAATATATTAAATTCGATGTGTATGTCAGTCTGTTTGTTACGCTTTCACAGCCAAACTACATGTGGAATAACTTATTTTTGATGTCAAACATCACGTGATCATAAAGAAAGCCGCGATTATGTGATATTTCTGAGAAAATAAACAAATCATTTATTTATGGAATAATAACTGAAATTACTCAACTCGACAATTGATTTTCATTTTTCGAGTTTGCAGTCTATTTAATTTTATGAACTATTGTTAATTATAACTAAAGGAAAATATGCGAAGATATATTTTGTTTTATGTATTCTTTTGAATGGTAGGAGTGGATGACATATAGCATGATAGATGATATATTCCACAGATTATAAGGGCCTGATGATACCATTGAGACAATGATGTAATTTACAGTAACGGAGAATATATGAGGAATAGAGAATGGTTGTTGAATTGGTAATTTTGGCACTGATTAATGAACGTTTAGGTCAGATAAATAAATAAAAAATCGCAAATGGAGGGAGGTATTACAGAATATATAACTGTAGATACGCTAATGGGCAATAACAAGTGACATCATATCCTGTAGAGTTCTTCAGCTTCTTAGAATTGTCAGGGGCACCTTCCGATAAGTTGGGATTAAAAGTCGGTATGCCAGTACTATTGATACTTAACCTCGATGTACAAAGACTGCGCACGGTTACAAATTGCACACCTAGGTCCAAACGTCGTGAGAGTGTTTAAAAACGAGAGAGTATTTTAATTTCACACATTCCGATAATACCGAAGGATTTACCATTCAAGTTCAAAATGTAACAATTCCCTTTGAAATTAGCATTTGCCAGGCTCAGGGTCAGACACTCAAAGGGGAAGCCGTACATTTGGAAAAACTATATTTTTCCCATGGGCAACTATATGTGGCGTGTTTACGTTTGTCCAGAGCACAAAACCTCTACATCCGTGCAAAAAACGTAGTATACAAAAGGGTGTTAGTATAGATAAACAAATTACCTAACTATAACAGCATACACTCCTGTTAGTCGTTCAGTTATGCTTTATCAACTGTCAAAACTTTTAATTTCTCCTTTCAACATGTAACGAAACTTTTACATTCGTGAATTTAAAAAAAATTATGATTCAAATTCTTCGCGCACGAAGTCGCGGGTAACAGCTAGTTAATTATAAAAATGTAAACACATAACTGTTTTAAAATGAAAACGCGCAATTACAAAAGCACTAAAAACATACTGAGGTTCCAAAAGTCCATGTTGCATACCGTCACATTAAAATTATAAAAAAAAAAAATAAAACAACTTTTTTTAAAAATTTAAAACATCAAATCAAAAAACAATTAAAAAAGCAATGGTCAAACAGTCAAGCACACACAAACACTAGATCAACGCATAAAAATCTTTATATAGTCAAACGTAAGAAAAGAAAAAGAAATCAGGTCATGTATTTAAAAGTTGCAAACAATCCGATTTAAGAACAGTAGGAGACATATGATAAATGTCCAGTTCACCAGAGATCCTGTTAAAACATTATATGTTATTTGATACATTTAAACGACTTTGTCCCACCCTACCCGCGGCGATTGGGTTAGGGGGTTTATTTAATAAATTTTACAGTATTTTTATTTGGCTCATGAGAAACATATGTACCAAATTTCATCGAAATCAATAAGCATGTCCAGCTGCCTTTCTACTGCATGTATTTAGGCGACTTTTCTCCACCGTACCCTGGGGAACTGTGTTAGGGCTTTTTTACTCCTTCTATTATAGAATTTTGCAAAAAGGTGATAAATAGTATAATATGAGAAGATCTGGTGAACAAAAGAAAACATCTTTGTGATCACTACAAATAGGATTCAGGAAAAATATGACATTGCGACCAACTGTATTGAAAAATTGGAATATCCAAAAATATGATTTACAGGAGAATAAGAGGTACCGAAAGAACATTTTTCAAGAAACTGTTGGAGAGGCTAAATTTGAAAGCACAATATAAAACAGCGCGACAGAACTGAAGAAAGAAAATGATGTTTTTTTAATGATAAATTGGTTTTCAACCATAGTGATGAGAAAAATGTGGAATTTAGATTAATCCAATGGATATAAATTTTACTGGCAGGATTTAAGAAGCGAACCAAAACGTTTTTCTTGTAAATAACAAGGTGGAAGATCAGTAATGACTTGTAGTTATTTTGAGTTTAATGGACAAACGTTCTTGACTTTTTACTCTAAAGATGATCAGAAAATATTTGAAAATTATTTGATTCAACTAGCGGACTTGCTGAGTGAACCCGATTGTGTATTCAACGAAGACAGAACATTGATTCATATATCAAATTCGGCAAAAATGTGATTTCACCAGAATATCATCAATGTCATGAACTGCCTTGCACTCAGTTCGGTTCTTAATCCCATGAAGAAAACGTGGGAAAAACTAGCACGAAACGTATATGAAAACGAAATCCAATATTTTTCCAAGCAAGCAGCTTAAAATGATTATAGCGCAAACATGGTATGACGGTCTCCAGAATTCATGCAAAACTTAGTAATTTTAACGGAAAATTGAGTATTTGAAGTGACGAAGAGTAATAGAAACAGTATTAAGTATTAGCATTTTTAAGTGTGGTGTTAAGCTTTAAAAGTTATTCATAAAAAATTTAATGTCTATAATTACGGGGCACCATATTTTCTGATTTATTAAAATAAAAAATGCTTTTTTTTCAAAATTTGCCGGTAAACTAACCCTAAATGATATTTCCGATAGTGTTTGTAATCATGCACATCACACAATATAATTGTTACCGTGAAAGACCGAAATTAGAGAATGCCAATATTCTCCGGTGAATTCCGACACACACCAAATATGTCGGTGAAAGACCAAATATTTTGTTATAATCTTATACATTCGGACAATCGTCGGTGTATGTCGACAAGCACAGATAAGTTCTGATCAAAGTCGAAACGAGAAGACACAGGCAGATAGGCGCTAAAATGATATTAAAAGTTGCATTTTGTCTTAATGAAACAAAAAGATTTCTATTTTTACTGCTAATTTTTTATTTTTACTCCAGCTTTGACATTTATCATATGTTTTAATAATAAAGCATGATTTAGAAAGTTGCATTTTTGTCTTAACGTAACAAAAATATTTTTATTCACCATCAGTGTATGCTGAATGTAGACAATTGCCGGTGTAAATGAGGAATAATGATATTTAGCAAATATTTCAGACATACACCAAACGACTATGCGAATGCTGACATTCACAGGAGAATATAGACATTTTCCAGATATAGGTCTTTCACTGCAACATATTCATTTTTATTCTTAGGGTGGTCTTTTTTCTGTGGATGGTATTTTACGATTGTGTCTATATTTTGGGGACGGGGGGTATGTGACGTAGCTTCTCTTTCAGTATATAGCCGTGAATCATCCTGCTTGTGGAGGTTGATTTCCTTCTTAGAACTTGGTAGAGCGCATGGGTTGAAATAAATCTTACAAATATAAAACAGTCTTAAATTCAGTCCACTTTCCTATCACTTGTTCCTTAAAACCAGTGTTATAAGTTAGGTCGGTGCAGGTCTTGTATTCCTATAACTCTG
This sequence comes from Araneus ventricosus, assembly GCA_013235015.1. Lineage (NCBI taxonomy): Eukaryota > Metazoa > Arthropoda > Arachnida > Araneae > Araneidae > Araneus > Araneus ventricosus. Next base: position 133,626 of record BGPR01002844.1, on the reverse strand, counting down.
TTAATTCGTTCTATATCGTACTGTGGCTGTGTTAAGCGAAACTAATTTGCTTGATACTGTATAAACAATGCAAGGGAAAAGTTTGTGCAAATTAACAAGATCTCAATTTATTACGTCACATTACATGTTACTTAAAAAAAAGAGTTGCAAGAATGTCGCGTTATTAGAGAATTAATGCAATTTTCCCACACTTTATGGGAACCCCTGTTGTCAAAATGCCGTGTTGTAAGAGGGTCTATATATTTCAAGCAATAATGATTTGCTAAAACAGCACTTCTTAAGGAACTAAGCTACACACAAATTAACACTAAATAAATTAATAAGCTTATAGGATTATTCTGTTGTATTTAACGCAGTAAAAAAGAAAAACAAAGGGGAAAATAAACCCATTAAAAACTATTTTAAAAATAAGGCAGAAGAGTCGTGGATAGAAATTATAAATAATCATTCGAATTCGAATCTTTTTTTGCATCATTGAACAATTTGTCATAATTCTAAATGTATTGAAGTTTATCATTGATTATGTTATAAATTTGACATCTTTGATTAAAATATTTGGCTTGGAATCTGAAAGATGTTTCCTCCAAATTTGTCGCCAACCCAAACAATCAAGTGGAATAATTGCACTAGCAGCCCTTTGGTTTAATGTTCACCAACTGACAAAGAGTTTTCCGTTGTTGAGTTGTATACCTCTTATTAAAATTTTAATAAGCCTGATAATTAAAAAATACTTACCAATATATTAAATAATTTTTCTTTCAAATAAAATTGTTTCGTATGATAAAAAATTTGTAATATTCTTAAACAGAATTTTAGATTTATATTTTTTCCCGCTCGTAAATAAATCCTTTTTATTACGCTAATAAAAATCTTTTGCTGCAGCCTTTTGATGTCTTGGTTTTATTTCGTTATTCCTCATTTCACTTTCGGTCTTCGTCTGCTCAGCAGAATTTTTATTCTTCGAAATGGATAAATCTTTTATATTTCTTTAGAATGGACGAAAGGCGAGTGAATTGATGAAGTTTGGAGAGGCGGCAAAGGGTTTTTAGTTCTGTACCTGTTCTTTTATTTCTTCAAAATCCTTACTTTTAATGTACAACAGTGAATCTACCAGATTAAAAAAACATCACAGGGCTTCGGAGCGGTAAAATTAAACATTTTGCTCCGAGCACATTTCAGACGACTCCATTAACAAACACCGGCACAGCCGGATCGCAGAAATTCATTATTAAAGACTTAAAATAAGATGGGGTGATCACGACACGTGTAGGTTCAAAAATAAGAGAAAAAAAGCAATTTCTACTTTTAGATGATGTAAACAATTATTTAACTGCATTTCATTGTTTACATTAGCTGCCATCATGCATCTGGAGCTGAGGGAGATACAACTTTTAGATGTTAACCAAGATTTGAATTAATTCACCGAACTTCTTGGTCGATAAGGGGACAAAAGTACGATTTCATCGCTTTCTTTCATAATCGTCATTACGAAGACTTTGATTATATATATTAGTTTAATATGAATAAATCGTATTTGTCGCGTACTTAATTGCAATAAACAAAATTTAGGATAGGGACTGTCAAACCGTTAATAAACTGAAATTTTTTTTATTACCTACGAGCAATAACAGTACTTACTTGGCATTAGAATTTCTATTTCGAATGTGTACACGTGAGCTATTGTTGCTTCACCGTTATACACGTTACAAATTGAAATTTTTTATACGTCCTTATCTTTACCATAATTTGGGCAACAAATACGTTACCGATTTAAAATTTGTACAATATGCTAAATAGTATTCATGTAAAATTGCGTTGTGTTAAACACAAATATTACTCTGTCGAAGACTGAATATTTCGTCATCCGCTTTTTCCGATGGAATACCACCCTACTAGCCTTCTGCATTCCATGTTACAAGAAATATTTCCCAAGGTGTTTTGCTGTAATGTTTTAAAACTTATTTTTCAAATATAAACACGACTTATGCGAAATTAAAAATAAGCTACATTTTAAATTATTCGTATCAAACATGTTTTTGGACACTAGTGGTCGTTCTTAAAGAGCTTTTCTCTGAAAAAGAAATTACTTATTCCGTTCGACAAACCAGAATGAGTACCAAACTTGTGGTTTAAAGAAGGGAGAGCGGAGAGTTCAAACTAATATTCGTCTTGGACATTCATTCATTCATTCTGTATTTAAAATAATTAACAAAACCAGAGGGTCAGTATCCCAGCCCCTGGACCGATTTCGACAATTATCTAAAAATAAAGCTCATGACATATAGATAGGTCACGAATTGTCGCCTGCCACCCTCCATTTTCGAGTTTTATTGCAAAATAAATCCGTAGTAGAATCCATCAGCCACTGCAACCCCCTATTTATCAGCCAAGTCGCAGGCATAGTCATGCACAGGCTATTAATTTTACGGGCGAAGAGCTGATCGTGAAGGCGGCTAGTAGGCATATAATAAAAATATGCATGCACCTCTTCAGAATAAGCTTGAAGTTTTGTCAGGTTTTCATTAGAATAGTACTGAAGCCCTCCACTTTTTGGTTGCATATTTAATTCCTACCAATTGGTAAATGTATGCAAAATATGTCACGAGTAAATAGAAGGAAAATACATTATTCTTGATAGTCAGGAAGGCAATTTCTACACATGGCTTCGATCGTGTCCTCTAGATAGCAATATTTTCTTTAAATGACGTGCATTAATTTGACTACAGAAGCTACAATTACCAAATTCGATTTCAGAAAACTTTTTCAGAAGTTGCAAATTTGTATCAATCCTCCAGCATGCACTCCAATAGAAAACCTGGACAGAGATTTATTAAATTTGTAACGAGTGTGTCCATTACAAATTTAAAAGATTTATCGAAGATGAAACGACGAAATTAGCACATCTTTATACATAAAATTCTAACGTACGTGGCACAGAAATCGCCCTTATTACTTATTGTCGAATGGCAACAGTAAATGTAAACAAACCGCCGAACGAACGTCAGACTGTTTCATTGGACGTTTTTACAGGTGCGCTTAATTCAACGCCTCGCTAATTAATGAAGCTGCAAAATATAAGAGGGCTCGCCGTGTCACTGAAACTTCATTCAGTCTGAGGAAAGATGCAAAAGAAATAGAGACGATATAAATAGGCGTCAAATAGAAAGTTGAATCGAGTTCGAAAATAGGTTCAGCCGACGGTAATCGCCATGACTTGCCTAGGGAAATTGATGTTCAAGAGCAGAATTGGTGGTTTTCACTATTAAATTAATACGACAGGCTATCAGATGGTTGCCAAGGGCGGCTAGTTAGAAATAATGCTTTATTAAACCGTAGGGATAACCGTGAAGGACTCTAAAACTTGAACGAGTCGTTAGTTACGATACGAGTCAAACACAGTAGGGCCCCGGTTCTCTACTCGATTACGCAGTTTTACTTTGAATTAAACAACAAGATAGCAGCGAGAAGAAAAATATAGGTTTTCTTTAGAAACAAAGAAGTTTGTGAAACCTATTTATTAACACAATGTACTGAAACTTCACTATAGATTATTGGGGTAAACCAACTCCGTCGAGATAAGTGCAAGAGTTCTCCAACCAAATTCGTTGAGACACGATACGACGCCGTTCAAATTTAACTGCTGCCGTTAAGAGAAGGGATGAACTGCATTATGATCAAACGACTAGAATGAAACAGACTTCGTAAATCTGAAAAAATGAATTGAAGTAGAAATTTAATTCCATCAAAGACCATACACAGCACGACCTTATACTTCGAGTGATATTGGATTAAAACATTGAAAATAGTCGAATAGTTTAGCAAATTGATAATTTAGAGCACGGTCAAGAACGGATATTGCATAATTACAACTCGCCAATTATAAAGGAGAAGTTGACCTTTTAGAATTAAATTCATTAAAAAATTGATTTATACTAACGAGCAATTTCTACAACGGTGAATCCTCGAGTTTGCAGACTTTCACATTTCTTTACGAAACTTGGAAAACGATAATCTTAGGAAGACAAATTTTTCCCCTACAGAAAAAGGTATCGGTTTGTCTGATTATTGGAATTCAATTATAATACGTATAGTATGGAACAGAATATTTTGTACGTGTGATAACTAGATCACTTGAGTAAGCTTCCAAGTCAAATTAAAAACAAAATCATGTATAAAATTTTTTTAATATATAAACGAAATGCAAAGTATGAACATTTATTTTACACTGTAGGCAAATACAAGCAATTAAGTTGAAATGCAATTGCTAGGAGCTTATGAATACTGTACAAGTTACATTCGATGCATCACGTGGTCCCGAAGTTCCAGACTATGCTGCAACTCGTATCAGAAGGCAAGATTGGCATAGTTAAAGTTTTCAAGTTATTTAAAAAGTGAAAAATATTGTAAAAACATCTTTGGAATATTTAGGAAGTGTAAAAGTTAAAAATTCCTTTGCTGATACTGTTAAATAAAATTTGTACAAATACGTTAAAGATGCAATGAAGAACTGGCAGGAAAAATTGTCCTCGTTCAAGTCTTTTCGGTAGAAGACTCTTGAAACAGTGAAGACGAACTTTTCGAGCTATAAAAAATTTAACAGAATTCTTAAGGTTCAATCGATGAGCGATTTCGAGATTTTAATACATTCTCGAGGAAAAAGAATAAACAGTATTCGACTTAATTGGCCATCGGTTATAGCCCCCCTAAGCTCTGTACGAGTTCTCAGCCTGGGAGTAATGCTGAACACTGACGACAGCGACAAATGACGACCATTGCACCCCGATTAACAGGTTTTAAACCTGAACCGATATGTGCCAAGCCAAGGATGCAAACTCTCGTCTGAACCTTACTTTAATTCTTCGTTGGAGTACTTGCAGGTCTAGTCCCACCATGTGCGACTGACGAAGTCCCGTTTCAGAAACATATACAAATGAAGATTAAATATTGGTTAACGTTCACTGACTTACACAACGGAGCAACAAGTTCAATGTACAAAGGCACTGTAAATGAGTGATTTCGTGTGCTAAGCCTTATGGCGAGACATCGGACTGACACAAAGTCCTTGGCGGAACAATGCAACAGTGTCCGAGGAATTCTATTCATCACAGTCCTTTTTTGTCGTTGTCCTGTGTACAACTACATTAGAATGCCCATTGCTGACTCCATTTGTGTAACCATTCTCGGCAGGCTTGTGATATCCATTTAGTTTGCCAGCCCCATTCATTGCTGCTCCATTTACTCCATTGACGCCGTTCTTCATAGTGCCATTGCAATGGCCATTGGATTTGATGCCATTTGACATTGAGGTACCATTTGTGTAAGCTGCAGATCCGTTCAGAGCGGCGGCGGCGGCGGCTTTAGCTTTCATAGCAGCCCTATGCTTGCCATAGGTGTTCTTGTAGAAATCGGCAAAGAGGAACCAGAACAAGACTGCATGGAATCCAATCCACCACATAAAACCTCGGGGATAGTTGCATTCCCGGAAGAGCAATTGGAAGGAGTGGACGAAAATAGCAATGAATTGAACCTGAAGGGAAAGTGAAAAAGAATGACGATTAGTGATGAAGCGCAAACTAGTATATAGCTAATTTCGGTTACCAACACTAGAATTAGTTTTGCATCTCTAAGTCGATAAACTGCCTTGGGCACTTTCTGGAAATGTTGCAAGTAGTTATGAAAATGACCTTCAGATAGAAAAAAGAAATATTCAAGAACTTTTCTAGTATCTTTCGACTATCTGGTTAATTTTCGACAGAGTGACAAGATTGTTCAAAATAAAATCCGAGCAGAAAATATTTAATATTTGAGAGCATTACAAGATAGAAGGAAATCATGCGAAAATTGCTCTTTATATGTTTCGCAAAATATTTCGAATGAATCTACAAGTGAGTTTTTTGTTTAAAAAAAATTACATATTGGGAACCTTAGCGCTTCCTATTTGAAGATTTTTGCAAAGCATGTGAATTTAGGCATTTTTAAAGAATATATTCCAAGAGCTAAACTGATTATAAGGAAGACAAACTTAAAATTATAGCAAGGCACTGAGGGAAGTTTAATTGCATATTAAAAATAATTAAAATTCAACTGATGTTGCAGACAATTTTAAAGGGGAAACTAAATTGTTAATTCTACACAAACACCACAGCGTTATGAAGTTAGTCTTATTCAAAAGTTGATAAACAGTCTTTTGGATGAGCCATTAAGTAGGTCCAAAATAGAATACAGCTTAACCTTTTAATTCATTTTGGTAATTAACGCTAGCCATAAAACTTCACGAATATCCGGATTTGGGCTTAGTGATTCATAATAATGCAATGCGAGTCACGAGCTTTCGATTCATTAAATAATTACGATTATACCTTATTATACACCTCGATTTCCCACAGCTTTAAAAGTAAAACAGCAACTTCGAACTGTTCGATGTGTCAGTTCATTAGAAAATTACGTTTTTATATGCCGATACAGCTTTAATAGTTCGAGGTGCATGTTCTAATAACAAAGTGCACGAGAAGCAAACGAACTTAGTATGAAATCTTTAGAACACAAAAGCATAGTTACCATTTGGAATGCTGTCATGTATTTCTTCCACCACAAGAACTTGTTCATGCTAGGTCCGATAGCTGCAAGGCCATAGTAGAAGTACATCACAATGTGGACCAAACTGTTGACAAAGGCGAAGAATGTACTGTGGCCACCTACAATACAAGACACGCTTTGAGAACGCTGTTCACTATTAATTGAATACATTTCAGTAAAAAAAATTCGGTCTTAGCGCTAATAATGGTTTTTTCAAGTAAATTTGCAGACTCGTTGATTGATAAAGAAAGCTTCATTTTAAAACTAGTTCGAGGGAATAGTGTTCTGAAATTGCAGTAACCATAAGGGGCAAGAGATCTTATACAGGATTCTAAACAAGTTCTGCGACATGCCATTCTGAATTAAAAACACCGTTCAAGATTTTTTAAAATTCATTCTACAAAACGATATCCAAAAGCTAAATCACAGTCTCTATGAAGTGGGCATTTATGAGTTTCCAAAATCTAAAAAAATTAAGACCAAGACATTCATTTGGTTTCGAACAGATTGTTCAAGATTGTGTGTGTGTGGGGGAAAGGCAAGAAATCATTGAAGCATAAGATCAGTACAACTCACCTGGTGTAAATTTAACTCCCCACCAAACGCTCATTGGCATGATTCCGTGGTGTATAACGTGAAGAGTTGAGATGTGCGAGAATTTCTTCCTCAGGACGAAAAAGATCTAGGGAGAAGAAAATAACGGTTAGGAAGATAGGCAAGAAATCCAAGAAAGTTGAGGCGCAGTATAGTCAAGATCAACAGAATCGAGTTCACATTAAAATAAAGCAACAAATTTGAATCTATATTAATGGATTCTTTCCATTTATCATTAACATGTATTTTGCATAGCAAGAATTGCAATACATTTAAAGAAAAAAACATTGTCAACAAAAACATACAAATTAGATTGTGAAAGTGCATCAGGGAAAAAAAATAGTTATGCTGAAATACCAGATTAAATTCCCAGAAGTTTGACATTTTAGAAACCACTTTTAAAAAGGACCAAAAATAAGATTTACATAATTACAGCAACATTTTCGAACCAAACAAGACTTCAGTTAAGAGTACCGTCAACATATACCGTTCAGAATCGAAACAAGTTGCCAAGGAATATGCCAGCTAACCAAGATTGCAAAAGAGTCTCAAAAATGAAAATTGAACACTTACAGTGTCAGTAAACTCCAGGAACTTGGACAAATAATACCACCAAGCTAGATGGGCCATCTGAAAAAGAATGAACATCAAAGTGAGCGAATTTGAGAAAGGAGTCATGTAAAGAAAAAAGTATAAATAAGGAATTTGTTTTAAAAATACACTTCTTGAGAGTCGAGAGAATAAAACATCGCATTAGAAAACCGATTTTAAAGACCGATGCAAGAAAAATGACGAACAAATAAAATGATCGATTTGGTTTTACAAGATTAAATCAATTTGAAGTTACGAAATTCAGAAAAATACACAAGGTATGTCCGTTGTAGTTTAAAAAATATCAGTCCTAAAAATTGCTGAATAGCGATTGCATATTATTTCCTTTGATCTGAATACTGAATTAGATCAGTTTCTATAGTCAAGTGTTAAAACCTTGTTTTACTCTCCTTCAATTTCTTGACCTTCAAATTTATTTAACCTCCTATTTAGACGATTCATCCCATATGGAACATTTGTAATTTAAATCCATATAACAAAGGACACCTTGCATACTTAACATGGGCATGCGATTTTTCTTAAATTGTTACTCCGACTTAAATACTGAAAATTCTTGAATTCTATCCATGGATTAGACGTTATTTTATGTGAAGGTGTTAAAGAGGAATGCAAAGCTAATAGCTTGGACATTCTTGTAAAATTATTTTTCACCAAGTCCAAGCATAATCATAATCATAACGAATTCAGACGATTAAAGTGGTTTTTTTTCTAACAAACGAACGTCAAAAATTTACTTACAGCCGTGGCATCCGGACTATCTGTGTAATCTACCGGTTGGCACTTCCAGTTATACTTTCCAAACCATCCTAGGAAACCCAGCTACAAAATAAAAAGATATCGTTAAATATTTGACGGCAAGAAAAGTATCAAAATATTTTTAATTCTTTCTAGTTTCGCTCGCAGCATTTCAAATCTTCACTTATAATGCATCCACATAGAAGAACCACGATTTTGGACGAGATTACTTTGGGAGAAGAGTTGCAAAATGGATAGCGATTGTATTAATCAGTACAAATATTACCAGATACAGGCTTTATGTAAATTTTAGCCCCCACCACAATTGTGTCATTGCAACGGCTCCTTTCGAAGGTTACTTGGAAGATTAAAAGGGTCAATTTTGATGCGGGGATCCAATAGCTATGGGCGAGATGAACATTTACACGCATAACACTTTCGAATTTACGCGTTTCATCCAACATTCAGGAAGGCATTTTTCGATCAAAAGCTTGCATAAGAGTTAATGATCTGAAGATCCATTTTGGACGTTACAAATGGAAAACAAAAGGGGGCACAAAAGCATCATTAAATTAATATCCGATTAATAAAATTTAAGAACCGTTTAAAAGTCTATCGTTTCAAGTCCGGGGATGCAGCGATGCTATGTTAAAGTGTCACAAACTGGCTTTTACCGTTTTTCTGTATATACAAATCTTTCATAAAATTTACCAAAATTAAATTACATTATTAAAAAGCCTAAAGAACATTATGCTTTCAATACACATCCGACTTAATTCACAAGTTATTCAACTCTGTTTAAATTTTCCTTTCCCAAACGACTTCATACAGTCAATTTTTCCCTTTGAAATTTATTACGATCTCCCAACTTCCTTTTTGTTCAACTCGTGTGAACAAACACCACGGCACCCAACCGATTAATGCAACAATGGGAATAACCGACATTTAATGTTTTATAGGCCCGTAAACCAAGAATGTCGCTGTCAATTATTTCCAGTGTCGACGAGTTTCAAAATAAACATGCAAGAAACACCGTGAACAATTTACAATATCTTGCATCAGTTAATTACGAAGACTGAATTGTTCGTTTCAACTATTTAAAAGATATACAAATGTAGACTTCCTTTCAATTGCAGTTTCAAGATTCTGTACACAATAGGCAAGCTTTGCGCAGTTAATCTCCATACGAGATTTGAATAGTAATCAACTGACAAGGACGACATCTTCAAATTTCCTCACCACACCACAAAGATGTTTGATCCTTGACGTCAAATTTAATTTGCAGCAGGTCCACATACAAGACGCATCTTTGATGGAATCTTTAACCAGGAGCCCTTTGGTTCCGAAGCCGAAACTTTACTATCAGACTAACGCATAACCAGGAAACTTTGGGAGCGTGTGGTGTAGAGACACGTCCCATCCGTCTCACTGGCTAGCAATCCCTACGTGGACCCAGTATTTGAGAGTATACAAACAGTGAAAATAAGATGAAAATTGCTTGATGCAACGTTATAGACAGCTGTAATAAATGTAAAGAATGAAAGTTTCGATTTTTATGGATAGTTTTCCCAAACTAAATACTGCGTTTTGGTTTCCGAGGGACAGTTGCTTTGGTTTCTGGAGTCTTTACATTGAATAGCATATCCTTTAAGTAGTTTGAGTGTAAAACCACTTAAAGGCGTCTAACAGTTTCAAGAGCAGCTTTTAAAACACAATATCGCTCTCTATATTATATCGAACACTACATCTACTAAACGAAATTCAAGAATGCTTACCTTTAGGAATATGTAAGTGCTGACTATGACCATTACGAAGTTATAGGTTATCATCAACCACCTCATGTTGAGAGGGGGTCTGCTTCGCATTATGTAGGGACCAATCCATTTTACGATTAAGACATACGACAAGCAGATGCTTAATGTTGGAGCAGGGCTTTTCATGAAGGTCCAGTTTTGTACTCTAGAATCTGCAAAGAAAAAAATTCGACTAGGATTAATCATCGACCAGAATATTACAATAGAAATTAAACACAAGTAGATTCATTTTCTTAGCCTAATTAAATTTACAACAAGTAATTATAAAATTATATCAAAGTTATTTAAATTTATTATTACAACCTTTATTTTGGATGACCACCACTGGTTGAGGTAGAAATTGTAGATGCAATTTGTAAATTCTTAAGCATGCTCATTTAACACGATTTCGCGACATGCAGGCGATGGGTTTACGAACTTATCGCGTGTCCCATGCATATTCAAAATTAGCTCTCAAGTCCCATCCACCCAAAGACTAGTCCTCAAGACATTTTTAAAAACATTGCACATCTTTCTGAAATGCTCAGTATCTGGAGTCTTAAATTCAAAAGGCAGCTAGTTTTATACACGATTATCAACCATGTATTGAAATTTAATATAGGACAGTGTATAAACTAATTATGAAGACATTTTATACTATTTGATTTGTAGACATTTCTTCGTTACACAAGATTATGCTACGATGTTCAAAACTACATTAAAAGTTATTCTTTTGAAAATATATATTCCGTTTCAGAATTAGAAATCATGCCTCTTATTGATAATTAACAACCCCTAGAAAATTCACTATAATGCAAGAATATCACGTGTGAATTTACGCACATTTCATGCTCTATAAGAAGTAAATGTGCCAATTATTCGCAATTTAAGTTTCGATACATTAGAACCATACAAGCACAGATGGAAGAGCGACAAATATCAATACATAACGCTGACGTACGTGGCACAGAAGAGAAGATAATTTCTATTTTGCCGATGGCAACGATCCGTTTGTTAACGAAACAAAACAGGTAGCCATAACTTCATAAGTACAGCCTGCTACTATATTCGATCACGTGTAAAAAACTCTCGGAAAAAAAAAACAGAGTTTAAGATGTAGAGTTCACAATATAATGCAACTTTGGAAGAAATGATTGAAAAGAGACGAGTTAGAAATGAAGATTGGCTTAGGCGAGTTAGAGAACGTTCAGTACAGTTTAAGTCAATGAACAGAAATTCGCGTTAATTCACAAATTGATGACTATCATAGAACTTACCATTGTGAACATTTTCGGTACTTTTTCCGTTATACACACACCACTTGGCACCCTTTGTTGCCTTGGCGAATTTTCTTGGAACGCTTCTTTTTCTTTCTCTACGATAGTTACGCGTGCTGTATTTTTGATTAGATGAAGCGTCGGGAGTCGGAACGCGCCAATTTGGCTGAAATTGCATGGCGTGCATATAATGGAGCGCAGATGATTTGCGCGGTAGCAACTAGTAATTTTAAAATTTTCACTGATTACCACGTTGATTCCACGCCAAAACCGCGAATAAGTTGCAATTCATGTATCGCAGTTTCATGGTTTTGGAGAGAGATTGACAATATCACCTACAGAACCTAATGACTAAGTTTAATATGTCGAACAAGAATATTTTTGTTTCTACTGCAATACGACAAATTTTTCGTAACATTATCAAAATTTATTGTAGTTAAAATAATGTCGTTGCTGGTGTACTAAGGAGCGAAGAGCTTATTTGAACAAGTTTAGTTATATTAACGTCCCGTTTTGAAGCAACACGAGGGCTATTTCGGGACGGACCTCGTACTTGTGAACCACTGTCAGATGACAAAGACTACACCCGAGGTGGCACCCCTTCTCCAAACTTCCGCGCCACAGCGGGAGAATGTTTGGTTCCCTACGCATAATTTAACGTGAAACAGGCCCAATACAAGACGGATCTTCAGTGGAATATGGTTTCGAACCTGGAACCCTTTGGCTCCGAGGCCGACGGGACATTCCAATCGATGCATTTTTAAAAATTAGTCTTGACAGGGTTTGTAAAGATTGTAATGCTTACAATACGATCTTGGAAGGCAAAACTCGACAAATCTTGATTTCATTCATTTAAGATAATGCGATTTTCTTTTTACAAAAACTGTCAGTGGCGCGGGGCCTTGTCCGTGCTTCTTTTCAGACCCTATTGGGCAGGACCTGCATTCACGACACTATTATACAGCACTTCATTGTAAAACTTTGATATAGCATTGGTGTAGAAAAAAATACGACAAACTTGATTATATATGGACTTGCAGGCGATTTCTCTGACAAGGAAATTTGAATCTAGATGGGAAAAACTTCTGAACGGGATTTTTACTGATGCTCCTTTTAAAAATACCGAAGAAACGGGTTTAAAATATCAAAGTAATTCTAAAATAAGGCAAACAGAGTTTAATTAGCCACACTCTGAAGTTTACCTACAGAATACATCAGGCTACTTAGTTTTACGAATTCATTCAGCCGATCAAGCATGTTTCCGGGACTAATATTTATTATACAACTGTAAATAAGCAGAGACAACAATAAGACTTAAAAGTTTTCCTTAATCAAAATCTTCCATTTGAATTCCGAAAGCAAGAGCTCCAGGAATTCTCTTTAACGCCCGGCCATAATCTGACGATCTGCATCCTTGAGCAAAGAAGCCATCCATGCCTAGCAGCCATTTTCCGCTTTCAACCGCTACCTACAGCCAGTTGATGGCATTTTTCGTACGCCGTAAACTACGGTCTCCTTTTTTGCGAGCGCGGAACTTCAGCAGGGTCGAACTTGGCCTCGTTTAACACGGGATGAGTCTACGACCTTTTCTCAACTTTTTTTTGTCTATTTCTTTGGGAGAGAAGTTTTTCGATCGTCACGCCCCCATGAGAAGCGCGAAAGTTGTCCTCTTGCTTGATCGAGTTCACGGAACGGAGTAAAAGTGTTTCCTGAACTGGAGGTCCCAGGGCACATACGCATTTCATGTTGGATTGGAATGGACTAATTACCGAACTCTGCAATTAGGAGGGACCCAGGTGGTGTTTCATGACGAAACAACTAACCATGCTGCCCAGAAGTTTAAATTATGATACTAAAATAGAGGTGTCGATTTTTTTTAGTTCTATCCGAGCTACAAATATCTACTTAGAAAAGTCCTAACGTGAAACCAAGTACGAGCAAGTGGTTTCATTTTAAGAAGTTAATTGAAACGTTGTGTAACTTCTTATACCGACTTGCGCTTTTAGTAATGATTCATATTCGAGTTTAGTCCCATGTAAAAATCGCACAGTAAAGAGCAAAAAGTTAAAATTCAGCAATCCATTGTTAATCAGAGCCCCAAAAGACATGAATTGCCGTTGAAAAACGGAAGACTTAAATTTTTTTTCCGCTCTAAAGTGAAACAGTGAAGATAGTAGAAGTGAAATACGACTTCAGTGAAAGGTTAAATTTTTATTAAAAATTCGGTAGTCCTTGAAATAAAAATAATCGGAAGGAACGTTATCCTCACATTTCTAAATGCATTTACACATTACACGCATTTAGTAATCTTGCTGAAAAATTATATGGATAAAATTAGGTGTCAATACTGATATACGACTTTTGCACTCTGTTTCTTTTTCAATGACTTCGTTCACTTTCTAGAAATTTTAAGGCTTCACTTTATACATTTCAATTCGAAAGAGCAAGAATATTGCAGCTAGTTCATAATTTATTACTCGTGAAGCCGCAAGCGTGACAAATATTGGCAATATTCTTGCTCTATGGAGCTCCGGTTTTTTACATTATCAAAAGTGTCCAGACAGCACTTCAATTTCAGCGAATAACTTTTACAGAAGCATTTTTCTGCATAACGGAAACAAGTTCATCCATAACAGCATTTTCATAACTTATCAAGTTGATACAACCGCGCATAAGAATCCAGATGAAACATTGCAAGCCCGCATAAAAATTTGAATATCAGCTCAGCTGGACTCAATCGAGATTTCGCAATTGCACGTCATTAGGCAACATTTTTACAACTGAAGGATTGCATTTATCGACAGAGCAGGAGACAAGTTTCCATTCTGAAACGAACTGTGGAGTAGTGACCGACTTGGCTCGGAGAAACCGCGTGACAAGTTAGAAACGAACCCCTTAACTCGTTGCACCATCTCGCCTTAATGTGGGTTATGCACTCAAGAAAACGAAAACGTGATCGGCAGATCCCTTCGGGTGCGGAAGGACGAATCGCAGCACGCGAGGAAGACCGAGAATTTTAGGAAGACGCGTATCTGCATTTCGACGTTTCAATTCAAGGCGGAAAAAACGAATCGGACGTCTAGAGAATTTCTGAAATCTTGAACTATTCAAGTTTTGAGGCAGTGAATTCAAGTGCGAATACTGGTTTATTTACTCGGGGTAAAACTTGAAACAGTTTTGGTATACAGCATAGGTATAGTAATGCATATGATATATCCTTACGGAAGCAGACATTTTCCCGTTAAAATAAAGGGCCACCGGTTTCCTAACAATCATTCAAAGCCGGGTCTAGCGATTACGTCAGCTTCTACCTGAAAGCAGGGTAGAAAATACAGCATTAAAGACTAAAAATATTTGCAAAGCCGTAACCTCCGTCAAGCCATGCAAATATACATACAACGGCGGCATCTTTTTGAAATAAGATTCATCGATTACATCGGAATCCTTGCAAGCTTCGGTTGGTTGCGTTTTATGACGCAAAAGTCAAATCTGGTCATATGTCAAGTAAGGTTTTTTTGCTATTGAAATGCAAGCAATCGGACGCATTCTACATCTAAAACTAGCTTTTCTCGTCAATGTTATGCAAGACTGAAGCCATTTCCGAGACTTATGCTTGGATTCCGAAAGATAACCCCTTTGAAGCATTCGCATCTTAATGAAATTGAAATGAGCATTAATTATTAGTTGATCATTGTATTCGAGTGAAAATAGAATTAAGCTCATTAAAAAGGCGAGTGAAATAGCATTATTCTGCAGTATTGAAACAGGCAAGATCAAATTAATACGTCACCGTTTCTCAAAACTTGGCATTTGCTATCGAATTTACATTTTAATAAATCATGCTTTTCGGAAACTATTCCGGTTTTATGAAAAACGAAGGACATCATTAGCTTTTTTACCTTGGTGGATTGTATGCAAATTAAGATTTGAATTTCAACATAGGGTATTAAAAAAATTACGCACACACAAACAAAAGAAAAAAGTCCACACTTTGTCGCTCTGTTTGGCACATAACTGATCATTAGAAAGATGGAAATTCAGAGTACAAAAGGCACAGTTGTATTAGTTCCCCATTCTGTAGCAACAATTGTCAGTGCAACAGCATGACACGAATGATCATAGGTTAATCACTCTTCAGAACCCACCGTTTCAGTCGCAAGAGATACGCTTGTTTGATCCAAGTCAATAGAGCAGACAATCAGAAATGCTCGACACGCCAGCCGACTAATTTCTTTTTTTGCAAGTCTCCGTTCGTTCGGTATGCTAAAAACACGACCGGAGGAAAGGTGAAAGGAGGTTAAGAGATGCCAGAGCAGCAAACGGGAAGGAGGAAACGGAGTTGGTCTGCTTTAAGCAGTTTGTTTCTTCCGCCGCCGTGTTGATGAACTAGCTGAACCCTAAAATCCACCTTGTGGGCTCGGCAAGGTTCGCATGCATAACGGGACGAGGAAGACTTGCCAAAGAATGCTCACTTGAAATTTACATAGAATATAGTCTGGCTAAGTATATGCCATTTAATACATAGCATAAACTTAGCCAGACTATATTCTATTTAAGAATTCGGGACGTAGATATATAGCAAATGTAGTTAATTACGATATCGTAGCAGACTCGTAAAACCTGAAAAATTTAACGCTATGTTAAAGACGGTCGAGCAAATCTTTAGTGATTTTGGATAACGATACCATGTTTAAAATCCGTTTCTATACAAAAATTTAAAGGTTTAAATATAACGTCCCGAAATTTCATTGAATTACTTTTAAGCGAAAAATGAATAGTGTTCAGACTAGTTGAAGAGACTGTAGTTAAAAAGAAATTGCATTAATCTGCCACTTTTTGTACCTTAATTGAAAGGGAAGCAATGAGTGAAAGGAAGACAGATTCCTATAATATAGGGAAATACAAAAAAATTGTGTTTTTAGAGGTCTCTTGCAAAAAAGTCAACATTTCGAAAATTTAAACTTCATTCTTCATAAAGTAATGCTGATTCTTCGATACTCATCTGGAGATTAATGACTACAGAATTTTGAATCAACATAAACTAAAATTTAAAAATTTATCTTACGCACCTGAAGCTTATTTTTTTGTTATAAAAACCAAATACAGAACGGGTAGATGAGCGACATCTTGCATATTTACAGTTCATTGGAAAGAGAACCTTACTCGAGTAAACCTTTTAATCGGTTATCTTAGAGTTAGTAAAGCACCGATTCGCGATTTCAGTGTCGGGTATATAAATGGACATTTTGATAAACAAAATTAACGAGCTTCCTTCAATTAATCGATGGGCCACAGTGGTTTATCAACTTCAAAAGAAATCGATGTCCATTTTCAAACAACTAGAGTTTTTGCATTATTATTGCGATTCTAATTTCATTTGGATTTAAACAGCTTAAGTGGCATGGGATTTGCATCCAAGGTACGACCATGAAAAGGAAAATATTTTAAATTAGAGAGTGAGCTTGAAAACGAATCCAACTACGTATAATTGTAGCATAAAGAGGCGGTCATGTCATTCTGGGTCAAATGAAGCATTTCCTTGTACCTATCGTGTTTTCAGATGCATTTTCCTGGTTACAAGAGTCGCTTCCTGTAACAGCAGTCAATGGAAGTACTAGGGGGCAAATACAGTCACGTGGCTTAACCACTCCAGGCTATTTTTGAAAGCACGACCAATTTGGAGACATTTGTTTGCTGTTATGCAAGGGATTATTACGCAATGATTACCAAATGTGCATTTAAACTATATTCTTAGCCATTTCAAGTTAGTAAGTGTAGTTAAATTAAGTGGAACTATCCAGTATAGAAGTTCGTCTACTTAATTTAACGGTTTCACGATATGAAAAAATGGCATTTCTAAGAAATGTGAAATAATTCAAAATTCAAGACTAGATTTCAAATTCCAGGGTAACTGAAAATTCCATAACTTATCAAAATCGAGAATACAAGAAATGGCGAAGATGGATGCATTCAGATTTATCATTTAACACGTTGGTTGCCGATCAAGTCCTTTGACTTACGCCTGTTATTTACACGTACTATCCAATTAGACGACACTATGTAATTAGAAGCTCCGAAACTTCGACGCGAGTCAAGGCAGGCAACACGTTAGCCAACCCGAAATCTAAAATCACTCGGTTTTGCTGCAATATTGGTTCAACGTGAACGTTTTCAATCAGACGCGTTTAATTCTAGAAGTTAGATTCAGAGAAGGGGGGGATCTAATCGGAGATTGGAGGCAATGGTATTGGAGGTAAATCTCGCGATTGGGTGCCATCCTCGGCATTTAATCCCGATTCCAAACTCTACAGACATCAACACTAACATACAAACCATAGAAGAAATTTGGAGCCATTGACACATGGGGGGGTCTATTCTGGTACCCCCGGTTGGGGGGGGGGTTGGGCCGGTAAAAAACGCAACCCACCCCAACTCTCAACCCAACCGGGGGTACCAAAATAGACCCCATGGATAACGCATTCTAAAGCGCGTCTCAAAACCAAATTTAACTCTTATGGTGATCCTCCACATACCGGGTGCGTCATAAATTCGTGCAAACTTCAAAAATTCATAATAAAAGTAATGCTCGGAAAAAAAAACTTCGGTTTGCGCGAATATGATCAAAGGGACATAGAATTTTTTATACATGGAAGAAAAATCCAAACATATAATTCAGTATCGCATTCAATGAAATAGGGCTTTTTTGCGCTTTCAGTCCTTCGTGCGAAACTTTCGCAATGCAATAGTTATGGATTCACCATTCTTGTAGAAAAGTTTAACCACCAACACTCGATTTGGTAACGATAGTATGCTACCGGGATCGAATGACGAATCCATTTCCAGCCGGTTATTATTGTTAGCCCGATTTGTATAAAACGTCTCAGTATGACGTGTGAGCACACTCTTTCGGTTACTTTTGGAATCATTTTTTTATACATGGAAAAAAAATCCAATGTCCCTCTGATGATATTCGCGCAAAACGAAATTTTTCCCGAGAATTACTTATTGTATTATGAATTTTTGAAGTTTGCACGAATTTATGATGCACCCGGTACTTTCCTATATGGAAAATTCCCGACCTAGTCAGAGATACAAGACTTCGAAAATCATGAAAGTGACGACTTTGAAACCCGTCTTAAGCAGGGTTAGCATTTTCATTAGTTTGCATTTGAAAAGAATCTAATTGTTGAATGAATTTGCAGTTGAAAAATATCAAATTTTACTCCGTAATATTTTTTGTGAAGTATTTGAAAAAAGCTTTGCAATAGGGAATATGCTTTATAATTACGCAAGATTACAAATAATGCCCGATGAGAAGAATTTTAGAAGAAGTTGTAATGCTTTAGCATATTCTGTTTTGCTAGGAAAGATGCAATTTAATGCAAACGTCAACTACATGCAGAAAAATAAATTAGCCACAAACAAATGTCTTGCGCTTGTTTTTGAAAACAAATCTATTCGAGCAACAGTAACCTTAAGATTGTGTCTTGGCAAAACCGGTTACAGTGACTGAAGAAACCTCATTAATCAATAACATTTGGGTAAACTTGTACATTTCCACGGACACTGGCCATTCTGGGAAAAATCGCTGCAACAATTGATTTAAAGAAACCAAGGAAGTATACTCGGACTCTAGAAAAATCTAGATAATTTCCGTTTGCGAGTCTAATTATTTTGAATAATTGATCCACAGGAATTTCGCAAGTAAAAATTTTCGAAATCGGTTTCTGGCTTGTTTTCGCTGGAATTATTGAAATATTTGTAACTGCCCATTCCGTAACATTTTAAAGTGGAAACTACCGGAAGAGATTTAAATTGTTTGGGGCGTTTCCTTGATAACCAAGATTTGGGCAGCTTCATTTCTGCCCTTCTTATACAAAAGCGAGAATTTCCGTTTAGAGAAACTGGTTGAAGTGTTGGCGAGTCGGAATTCAAATACTGATCACGCGAACTACGCGATTTAGGAAATGACAACTTTAAGAATTCTTAATTAAATTGATAAATAAACTGTTGCATTTAAAGGACTACACCGAAAGGATCTCTATGAAATGTAGAAACCAACTAAATATTAAAAGTGTTAACACGTTTCGTGGACATTAAACATTTTGAAAAAAGAACCGGGATTTATTATTAAGCACTTGACTTGCAAAAAAGTCTACAAATGTGAAGCATTACAATGAAAATGAATGCTACAGTATTCACATCCGTGAACGTGCCGAGTATGTAAGAGACAAGTCTGAAAGCGTACTCTCTCCATCAATTCGACAAATTAACCTATTGGAGACGCTTGCGGTATACCATTTTTGTAATGCAATAAAAATCTCAGACTAAGTTTCCGAATTTAGTTTTTTTTCATATAATTTTCTGCCAATATATTTTGTAATAATTTGGAAAGCGACTAGCCCGGTTCTTTGCCCGAAACGCATTACTGGAGAAATTCAGGTAGATTTAACCAAGTGCGTTATAATAAGGTGCCCAACCTTCCTCCTTTTGTAAGTTCCATCTTCCCTCGAAAAGTGTACAATAAGTTATGTTACAAATGTTTTTATTATGGACTAGCCGCCTTCGGAGACCAGCTTGATCGCGGGAAATAAAATTTCACCTGAACCTCTTGCCTCAACAAAGTTTTAAGTTTCAAATTGCTACAGACATTTAACCCGCGTTCTTTTCGTAGCCTTGCACTTGTTCCGTTTCTTGTCTACGTTAACGTAAAATACGCACTTGATTGCGGCACATTTTACGTCCATCAGCATGCCAATTGGTTTAAAACACGCCGATAGAAAGAATTAAAACACAGCAACGTTAATCTTTCTGTTCACTGGATTATTTCATTATATACTTACTCTCTTGAGGACTTCCTTTACAGATTTCACAGAAAAATTGATCAAATAAAAGAAATAAAAACCAGTTAAGACATTATCCAAGCTTTCAACAATGGAAGAGAAACATGCAATTAAACATTTCTTTAAACAATGAAAAGTATTGTAAATTATGCCAAAAAATATTTTTAAAATTTATTAAAAAGAGAAAATCTTACGCAAATTTAATTGATATCATTGAAAAAGGTAATTTTAGAAATTCAGATGGTGTAAAAATTTTAATGCTGTAATATTTTCGGAAGATATTAAGGAAAAACGCCAAAATTTAGCCTAATTTTTAAATAAAAATTTCAGAAAACGGTCCGAGATGCACATTCTCACCCTCCACAGCACGTTTGTGACAAATTTCGTTGCTCTAAGCCTAGAGATCTGTCATGTAGAGCGCCAACACACATACATTCCCCTTTATTATTAGTAGAGATTTATCATATTGTAGTGTATTCTGTATCATTGCAATGAATAAAATCTTGCATTTACAATATATTTTTTTTTATCTTCAATTTATTTCTGCCCTCCTTTTCATTGGAAAAAATGGTCCCCTTAGTTATAGTTTTCATATCCCCGATATTTAGAGCAAAGTTTGAAATATTTGAATTTGCTCTATGGCGGATCCCCCGGCCCTAATAATTCTTAGTGAGAATTACAAGTTTAGTTTGGGAAGATTTTATCGATTCAACATTTATAAGGTAATGTATTCCGTTCCTTACGAATGAAACTATACATTTAAAATTAACTAAAAAGATTAAGAATAAATATTAGATACAAGAGTATTTATCCGTTAATCACATTACCTTTCAAGCTTTATAAGCAAGAATTACATATTAGGTTGAATCTTTTGGAATAGTTGTTGAAAGTGAATAGAAAATAATCGACTGCAGTTATGCTATATATTGGAGTAAGAACTTCGGACAATCATTCAAGCCTACATTAAGAGACCAGAACCACAAAATGACAGTTTCAAGGAAATCGGATGATTTGCAAGAACACGCAGGTGTTCGAACCTCGAATCGGTTGGACCTGTAGCTATTCCTTCAAGCCAATAGCAAAGGAAGTAGAACATTTAACAGGCTTGAAAGGAAGAGTTTCCCCTTTTCAAAACACGAGTATCCGAAAACACACGTGTACGAAACACGTGAAGACCACTCAAATCCAGACCCTTCCGGAAGGAGTAGTTAGATTAGCAAGACTAACGTGAACTTCCTTGTTTACATGGAGAGTATTGTGACCCACATACCTGGTCCTATCCACAGTAGTGAAAATACAGCCCCAAGCGAATTCTCCAAGGTGTGAGCGACAAAAAGTTTAAGTCAGTGAAGAAGTCAGAAGTGAAGCTAGTGCATTTCCTCAAAACCAGCGACTTGAATTGTATAATTTTTGCGAGTGAATAAATAGCAAGGGCAGTCCCGACGATAGACGTTTTGTAGTTATGCTTGAATATCTATTGTACCGATTCAATAGAATTACAGATATTGCTGTACATAATACACAGCATTAATAGAAATGTAGAACACAGGACGCCGACGATATGCAATCATTGAAAGATATCGGAAAGCTTTTTGGGACATTTAAGAGACCACGATACGATTTCGTTCCATTCGGCCCAAAAATTTTCGCTTATGCATATTAATCTGAAATATCCCCAATATAATATTTCTAAAGTAGTCCATTCTTTAATAGTGTTAAATGAGAAAATGTTCATGAATTCGAAAGCATCGAGATTTTAAAGCGGAATCCTTTGCATTCTTTTAGAAAGTAGAATAACTCGTAGAATTAATTTTTTTTTTGAAATCTAAACTTTTCTTGTTACGTTAAAATCAAACAGCATTCCATTTCTTGCATTTTACTTTCTATTCAATTCCGAAGAGGATAAGATCAGAGGAAGCAATTTTGCGATTCCCTAAAGCTATTGGAGGATTTGTTTGAAGCTTCTAGCCAAATACCGTTTAGTTTGGTTTTTTTATCGATTAAATATTCAATTGTCCTTTAACCGTCTAGGAAATGAGATTTAAGTGCAAATAAATTTCCGTAAGTACTCCCAGGAACATCGGGAGGTATAATTTTGTTCCAGTATTTTAAAACCATCAGCATAAAAATATTCCGCATAAAAATAGAGATGGCGACATAATGGTAGGCAAGACCTTGACTCAAGTTTTAGTAGAACGTGCAACGAAAATAAATTTAATCACTAAACGTTTTGCGTGAATGATTCCAAGAAAGGAAATATTTAAAATCAATGCAGCACTTGTCCTACACGATGTCCGATTCATCCGACTTTCGCCCAGGAAAACAACTTATTTTAATAAGAGTTTCTGGCATACACTCGTTTTCAAGTTCAATAATAAACTTATTGGTATGCAACTCTATATACGATTAAAATATTCTCTTCCGCCGGTATTGGAACAAAATGTAAATATTTAAAACTCGATTTTATATGCCCAACCAACAAAAACCCTATAACTTTCAAAATGCTGAAATACCATTTGCCACAACAGATTAATTCAATCTTTCTTCGACGTCAGAACACAAGGATGGGCAGGCGCGTCTGCCATAACTTAAATTGATCGGTTCTATACACCAGTGCTTTGTTTATTGCAGACAATATAAAAGCCGACTGATAGACAAACCCTATACTGTGCTCTATGGTCGGTTAAGATTTCGTTTAAGAATTCTTTAGATTTTTTAAATGTCTCGTAGTTAAAAGCAGTATTCGTGAACAAATTTCAGTTTCAATAATTTGTCTATAGTTCCTACCAAGAGTATAAAATGCTACATTCCCTTTAACAAAATGACAAATAGTCTCAAATACCTTAAGTACCGACATATAGCTGCATGACTGCTTACTGATCACAACTTTCCCTTCATATTTGAAATTAAAGACAAAATGTATGGACATTGATACACATTCACTTTTATCGATAAAAGTGAAAATTGGATGTTTCAAGATTCACTAGAGAGATTCAAAGTATTAAAATGTAATTAAAGGAAAAGAATTTAGAGACCAGAGTTTTATCCCTTTCACTGCGGGCATTTAATTATATATGTGGTTTGTAAACCACACCCGCAGTTAAAGGGTTATAGAACTAGCTGATCCCGCGTAGCAAATTTGCTCTCCGTTATACGCACACCACGCATTTTCGGCCAAATTGGCGCATTTTGGCTCCAGACGCTTCGGCTAGCCACGAATTCAGCGCGCGCCAACCATCGTCAAGGAAGAAGTTGAACCAAGATGGCGATTTAAAGCTCCAAGAAAATTCGCTAACACAACGGAAAAGTACCCAATAAAAAATTGTTAACAATAATAAGCTCCATGATGTTCACTTCAATTTGTGAATTTAACCCAATTTCCCCTTTGTTGACTTGAACTGTTTTGACGTTGATCTGAATGTTAATCGCCCAAGCCCTTCATTTCTAACTGATCTCTTTCGAATAATTTCATCCAAAGTTTCATTATATTGTAAATATGGGCATTCACGAGAAGGCTAAGCTATGCAATTTGTACCAAGATCCACTCATTTTAGTCGAAAAATTAGACAAACCATTCACCGATGGTCCAAAGTTTGTTTTGAGACAAGGTTCAAAGTCGCAGAATTCCTGCCACCCACCTCTTTCATTTCTAACCTCGACACGAGGTCCCAATCTAGGCAGAACTATTGTTTTCCCGCTAGCCTCGCATAGAGGTCCCAAATTGGAATCGGCGGATGGAGTTTTGAATCTTCAATTCTTTTGAATTCCACCACTTCGAATCCATTTGCTCCAAATTTCATAGGTTTTCGACCTTGGCGATAGGTTTTTCCATCCCGTGATCCAAAAATTCCAATTTGGAACAGCGGTGAATGGCCAGCTTAAGAAACATTGTGAATTCTAGATCCGAAATTCATTCTTTCCGATAAAATTTTTTTTTACACTAGATCGAATATAGTAGCAGGCTATACTTAGGCATAACTTCATAACATGGCTACCGGTTTTGTTCTGTAAACAAACCGATCGTTGCCATCAGGCAAAAGAGATTCTCTTTTCTGTGCCACGTACGTTAGAGTTTTATATATAGATAGATTTGTTATGGCCATTTATTCATCTAGGACCGATGGTAATGTCGGAAAATCAAAATGTTTGAAAAATATTCAGAGAAGTACGAAACAAATTGCGAAGAAAACATTACAGAACAAACAAAATCAGACGACTGTCTAGGACTGCATCTACAAAATAAGAACCGGAGAGAAAATTAGTTTTCCCCCATTTTGCTTACAATATAAATCCGAATCAACGCGTGTGTGACGGTTGAAGCATATTCCAAAGAGAAAAGTTCAAAGGATTTTTTTTAGTAAGCAATTTTTCTTCCGTTTTGACATCGGCGTTTAAAACTTCACAATACTTTCGCAAAATTTTACTCATGGAGAAAGGTGTGCATTTAGCAATGCATGATCGAACAGTTGCATCATCATAAAACATTTCGCGTTGGAACGAGCCAGATCACGCAAGCTTTGGATAATTTAGCAAAAGGGAAATATTGTTATTTTGTATAGATTTTTCCAGCAAGCTTTAACACTTCGATGTCGGCACCTTTGATATTTGTTGCCGGTATATGGCTTTCGCTCCGATCTCAACCTCCGTTAGCCATTTTTCGTTAACAAGGCAACGGCCACAACGAAGTGGTTTCATTGGATAATAAAGGGTTGGAATATTGTAAATGAAAAGTTGCCTTTAGTGGTATAATTGAACTAATACATTTCAAACGGAGAGAGACGATGGATACGACAAATTTTTCAGATACGAAATAAAAGGATAAAAGCATTCAAATTACATTGTTACTCATCGCCTCATTTTAGTTTAAGAAGGATGTAATAATTGTGTACTCCAGCCTTCTATAAATTCACTTTTCACACTAGTTTATTAATTCTACTATATACGATTAAATAGGAGGTATATACATATGTACAATTAGTATTCACTTTGAAAGTTGCTCATAATTACCAACTCCCAGTTCACCTCGAGAACGCCTACAATGTGTACAGAGACCCAATACCATTAATGGCGTCTACCACCTCGTTCGCGCGCAACTGTTCTTCTACTCTTCACTTCCTTCGGCTGAGAGCCGGAACAGTTACGTAGAGGTTAGTGGTATGACAAAGGACGTTTAAACAAGACGTCTTATAAGTAAAATCCTCAATCGATTTACTTGTTTACAAAGCTAAATTTGCAGGCATCAAACTTTGGGATTATGGTTTTATACACTTTGCATGCATCGGAACCATAATGAAACTGCCTAAATAATAGGTTCATTTCTTTTAAATGGGTTAACTCTTTGAAGCATGGAGGGTTATTTCCTGAACCACTTTGAATGACGCATCTTTTACTCTTTCTTGCTGAATAGCGCTTATTATAAAACCATACAATAGCAAAAACAGATTAATTTTTAGGAATTGAAACAAATTCATAACAGAATTTTTCAGCTTCCTAAAACAATCCGTACACTCGCACGTGTATAATTATACATCTCATCTTGCGTGCCCCAAAGAGTCAAGTCGTAATTCTGCAGCTTTTAATTTGAGCATATGGAACTGCAAGAGACCCAGATTTTTCGAAATTTTTAAAAGCGTGGTGTACTTCGAAATCAGTAAAAAATAAGAAGGATCTTGGGTATATTAATATTTTACTCTTTCACTGACGCATGCGCGAGAAACTACATACGTCAAATTTTTTAAAAAGTGAAAAAAGGTACAAGTGTAAAAACGGCTTCTTAAAACTATACACCCGAGTCTCGACTTTTGAGGAAATTGTATCAAATTGCAATATATAAAGCGAATCGTTATTATGAATTAGAAAATCGCTCGTCATGGTATGACGGGTGCAAATTACCTCTTCATTCCAGAGATTTCCCGTCAAATTTGACGCGATATATATATATTATATATATATACACACACACACGAGAGGAATGTTCAACATCGATTGAAAACAAATAAAATAAATATGTCTTACAGTAAACCAATTCACGATTGTAAAGAATTATAAGTAAAAAAATATATACAAAATAAGTACATAATTCAATAACCATGATATTCCCAGCTTGTCATACGCAAGTCAAAATTTCAAAGGAATCCTTTTTCGAAATTCTAATCAAACAAAGCGCTTCTCTGCTGGTAAAACGTTGCCAAAAATATCAAATTATATCACGATTGCAATGAATAATCAGATGCATCGTGGCATCCAAACTATATCATGCGCATGATATGACGCGATTTACTACTTTATTAAAAACGGAAATTTGAAAATGCATAATACTTCCTAAAAATTTTAAATTCAAAATAATGCGCAAATTTGTTCAGAATTTAAGTGATTATGCAAAAGAGCTGCTCATGTTTTTAGTAGAGAGGCATCAATTCGTCGACTTGTAAAGCTTTATTTGCGATACATGTTGGAGTTGTCATTTAACCGAATATACTAATTATAGAAAGAAAGAGCGACCATTTAGAATCTTTTCTGAAGATTTAATAACAGATTCAAAAGCAAGATATTAAAATTAGGCTGTTGTGGCGGAGGCGAGGCGTTTAATGCAATTCAGTCTAGAAGAAAGGAGTTTTGGTTTTCCAACATTATTTTATCAGTAAATAGGTTTTTCGTAGTGTTTTCAGAACAAATTAAAAAATTTCATGCGGAGATCTGCTACAAACATCAGTTTCCGTTACAATGAAACTATTGAATGCCTTAAGCTTAGCAGTTTAAGAAATGCTTTTGTTTATAGCAATGTTAAAGCTTCTAGTTTTAACCCATTTTTATGGTATCTCAAATACCACTAAACTCCAAATCCGACGGGGAAAAAAGTACCGTTTCATAAATGCTTACACTTTTTAGGTCGATTCCTTACAGGAAGTCTGCCCATTCCATAGTTCACATGGCACGACTTCCGGAAAATTTCGGTAGATCTTCACCAATCATGACTCCTAGAACCCAAAACCAACAATATACGGCGTGTCCGCTAAAGTCCGTTGTCACCACAATAATTTCTGAACGGCAAGAGGTATGTTCATAAAAGTGGGGTCTAGGTATGGTAAAGTTGCCATGCGCTACACAAGAAAACCGCTTACAGTGCCATCTGGCAGCAAAATTCGAAGTTAGCGTTCTTATCTCAAAAACGGTACGATATACGGGAAAAAAGTCGATTACAAAGTTGTTCAGCATCATCGATTTAGTAAGAGAAGACACCTTCCGAACAGTAATGTTAAAAACAGAAGGCGTTAAATGCATATTTGTTTGGTTCGCAACTCCCAAAATTGTTACGCGACATAACACGGAAGAAAAGAGAAAAGGACGGAATATCCGATTTTCTAGAGGATTTACCGTTGAGTAGCCTCCGGAATGTTTGGTACCAACACGACGGCGCCCTTCCGCACAAGGTATCAAGTGTCCAACAGTACATTCGGGAGACATTCCAGCAATAAATCATCGGGTATGGTGGTTACGTAGAATGGCCTCCACGTTCACCTGACCTGAACCCACTGGCCTTTTTTCTGTGGGGATACTTCAAACAGCGAGTGTATGCAACCCCTCCACCAACATCGCAGGAACTTCGAAGCCGTATTACGGATGCTTGTGCCAGAGTGACACCTGCCATGTTGTACAATGTGCAGCGGGAAGTGCAGTCCCGTGTCCAGACGTGTCCTTCAGCAACAATACACCATTTTGAGCGTGACAGACGAGCCTCATTTCCGGAAAGTGCAGTTTTGTTCAACGCGATCAAACAAATGTGCGTGTTGTGCTTTTCATTTGTATCATTTTTGTGCGCAAGATGTTTTTTGTAATAAATCGATGATGCTGAACAACTTTGTAATTGACTTTTCCCGTATTTCGTACCGTTTGAGACAAGAATCCCAACTCCAAATTTTGCCGCCAGATGGCGCTGTAAGCGGTTTCCTTGCGCAGCGCTTGGCAACTTTACTATACCTAGACCCCACTTTCATGACCACAGTTCTTGCCGTTCAGAAATTATTGGAGTGACAACGGACTTCAGCGGGCACACTGTATCCCATGTTATCTTGTGAACCCGATAACTGGAGTAATTTCGATTCGACTTGAACTAGTGTGGGATATGTTGTAAAGATGGTGAAAATCTCGGTCGAGTTCGTAGATGGGTTCTCCAGCTGAAAGGGGGTGGAAATAGTGGGAGTTGAAACATACATTTCCCCACAATTCCTCTACAGTTGAAAATAGAAAATCCAAATTAGGCGAATTATCGCCTTATAATGAACAAATTTTTGCACTTTAACTTTCGATAGCTGCAATTGTTTAGAAGTTATGAGCTGAGAAGTGATTTTCCCTCCTCTCCCCCAACTTAAATTGCCTTTCAACCTATGCATGCTGACCCCTTGTTGGAAAGCTCTCGTTCATTTGCAGTCTCTTTCATTCTTGCAGCTCTACTCTTTATGAAAATAGAGGGTGAAGTGCAGTGGCGGTTCGTCAGCTCCGAAACAAGCAGTGCTGCAAAAGCTGTATAGACCCAAATTGTAGTTAATTTTGTGCCGATTATTTTGTTATAGAATAATATACCAAAAGTTTAAAAGTTTTTCCGAGTTGTAAGCAAAAAAACTGGGGAAAAAATGTCTCGTTTTTTTGGCTAACTAAAATTCCAACAAAAGTTGTTGGTGGCAAACCTCAGATTCGTAATCAGCACCAGATAAAACAAAGCAAAAGATTACAACTCCTCTAGAATTAGATTTAAAAAAACTACCGAGAAAAAGCGAAAGAAGCTAAAGGAAGTCTCACCAAATGAGAGCCGAAAAAAATGCAACTCAAATGAATGCAATTTCAAGCGGAGAAAGGGTTGCTTTTCTCCCACTTCGCGTTGATTATTGCGTTAATTTCGAATTCTGAGGAGGGGCAATACTTTCTGCAGTTTCCGTCTCTCTTAATTGATTGATTTTCCGTCTTCCTTTCACATTGATCACCTTTTTTCCCATTTGCGTTGGTCACTGAATTCTTAAAGTGGAAAAGTAAGCCAATTAGAATAAAGACAAAAATACAATCTTTAAAAATAACTTCAGGGGGGACTACAGCTCTTGGGGAACGAGAGCCACTGGCGAAATGTTCTTTTCCTTAAATCTCCGGACAAAAGGGAATCTACCTTTGCCTTCCGGCTTGTTTTTCTTATTACAGACAAGTTGATAACTATGTGCCGATTTATTCCGATATTTCTTGCTTATGTCCCTAGTTTAGAAACCTTTCTCTAAAAATTTCTTTTTACCATTCAGTCCCAAAAGAAATTTAGAAATAGTTTAAGAAAAGTTTAATTGCATCATTAAATGTATAGACCACAGGTTTAGCTTTTCCGATATTGGCAATACAAATATTTTGAAGTTAAAAACTGGTCAATATAATATCACTTAATGTTTTGCAAGTTTTTACTTCGATTTTTGGATACGCATGACCGTCTTTGATTCTTCCCATTTTTGGATACGACCCATCTCCATCACGCTACATTCTTACCACTCGTTTGGTTGAAATGTTTTGCGACAAAAAATGAATCAATTTTAAACAAATGGGAATAGTAAACGAAAGCTACTTTCACCGACATTTCCAAACTGAAAACCAAACCCAATTTTATGGCATTTCATAAACGGCGATCTCGGGTCCATATTATACCACTAACTTCCAAATCTTACAACTTCGACACAGTGACATATCGCTTGAAAGCTATCGAGTTTACTCCTTTAACTCTACCATCGTGAAAAATTCGGGAACTCGTTAAAACCTCGAAAGTTACCTTCAAGTGCAGTGTATTACAACTCCTCGGTATCTTAGCCGTAAAAAAGGTCACGAGTTATTACGACAAATGACTCGTTGTTCAAAGCGAATCGGATTTTTATATCTTGCATGACCGTGATTTTTATTTATGCGTCTTGTTCCGGTAGCGAAATGCGTCATGTGAGGCGGCTCTGTTGAAGACGCTTCGCAGCTGGTGTATCCGATTCGAGACAACAAATCAAGATCGCTTTAATTTCTTTGCAAATGCAAGTATGACATGCATATGTGTGACTGACGGGTAAAAATTAACCCTCATTTCGAGAGAACCGAAACCTGTATTCTTTTCTAGGCAAGGTCAGTCGGAAAGGAACGTCAGATTCCACAAGTCAATGACCTTGATTCTAGTGACCCCCTTTTCTCATTAGAAGTACCCAAAGCGGATAACGCATTCTGTGCATATTGCAAAGGTAGTTAGGATGCGCTACATGGCGAAGTTTTAAAAGATCAAGGTACGAGTAGTTGAAAGATTCGCGATGACTTCGCATAACAAAAGGCGAGGTACTGGGAAGCGTCGGAGTGGGCGAACTACTACATTTGAGACTTACTGCAGCGATTCTAATTAAAGCAAAAGCTACCGAAATCTCCCAACTAAAATTATAAACTGAAGTTAAATATTTTCTTATTCGCAATCCTTTTCGACGAGAAAATACGAGGCTTGAGTTTACGAAATTAACAGGAAAATAAAGTCAGGAAGGTGGTAATAATTATCAACGAAAAGCTTAATTTAGCCGTCAAGTTTGAATGAGAAATTTTTTGTTTTCCCGTTTGTATTGAATTCCATATGAACAGGTTTTTGGGACCCAATTTCTGGCCGCGATCCATAATTTTAGGCATCGAGCAGCTTCAAGACAGGCAGTAAATTTAGTCTTTTTCTGCTCAAATTATTCCAAGTTAACCCCACTCCCCGCATTAGAATGAGTCATATTTAAAATTAAATTTCAGAATAAATTCTCATTTGCATCCAGATCGTGTTGTCATCTGGGCCCCAAACCATCCCCAGCCCAAAATAAAGAGCAAAAATGCATATAAAAGCAGACGATTCCGATAACAAATGATACCACAGCCCTAGAACGGAATAACTATCCTAGGACGAACCGCATAATTTTATGATCGTTAGTTTTTAGTAGAAGGGGGACGACACTCAAGCAGAGAACTCATTTCCATACTTCATGTCAAAATAGCAGGAGGGCATTTGACTTCAACGGATTTAACGTACTTCAGGCCTGCTTACACGGCGAACCCACGAGTTTCGAACCCGCAACCTTCCGATCCCGATGTAGATTGTCAACCAGTCATCGTGGTTCCATACGCAATTTAAGAGGCATGTTTAGATGATTCGGCAAGTTCCACATCTGCACTTGGATATCAGCTAGAAATTTAATCGAAACAGGTTTAATAAAATTGAACGAATGTAGCGATTTCAGTTGCAGAAAGAAATTTCCACCAAGGAATTCACAAGTGGACGAAAATTTATTATTTAATGTACCGAATCCACCATAATTCGAATTGCTTCGATGAATTCTAATGAAAGAATCCGGGAAATTTTATTCTGTATTCTATTTTGAAGCCTTCCTCATGCGCACACATAGCATGTTTTAGTCCAGATGACCGATGTGAACGGCAAAAAGAATGAGTCTAATAATCAATGAAAACAGGAATCATCCAAGATTGTATCGAAGTCCGTTAAGTAACGAGCGGCAAGGTGAAGCGGTTCCCGTTGAATGGCGGCCCGGTATCTGGAACGGATTTAGGAAAGGAAAGCTGCAAGTTTTTTTTTGCACTTCAACCTCGAAAGCTTTTTGTAGGCGAAAGGGGCTCTTATGTTGGCCCATTTAAGGTGATGGAAGAGAAAATAGCGTGTTGCATCTGTCAGAGGTTGATAAATTATGCAGAAAACAGTTCAAAACTACCAGTTTTGTACGATACTTTGTTTTGGGAGGTTTCAGAGTACATTTTCACAATTGTACGCACCAAAGCCAACATAAGTCCATTTTAATTGCGAATTGAAAGTTCAATTTTCATTTCAAAAAATGCATATCCGGTTTATATATTGAAAAAATAGATGCAGAAGTGTTAAATTCTTAAGTTATTTCGTGAAAAACTATAGAGTCTCGAAATTTTACCAATAGAATAAGATTTGGTAAAAAAATTACGACATTCACCGACCCAGAAGCATTTATGAAGATGTCCAGTTTAGTCTCGAGACATTTCAGTACTTAAACTAAATGCAGGCTTAATTTGCGAACCAAGATGCCTCAGAAAGTTATAGTTTTTGAAGCATACTAAAAACGGAATCAAGCGAATTAATCTTAAATACCATACAATAAAAAGGTCGGAGGTGTTAAAAGGCTGAAATGTTTGATCGGGCACTAGAAATTTCATCGATACCTTGAAGACGACCCTGACCCATAATGCAAAGCCATGTAAAACGCTAAAAACATAAAATGCGCAACTCGAGGATACGGAAATGTTGAGGACAGCTGCCCGAAACAGCAAACCTTGGCCTGTCTAAAATATAAAACAGATTGAGGAAATTGTTGCATTCGGACCCTAAGGGCGCAAAAAAGATAAGACGCCCTAGACATGTTCGGGAAAGAAAAAAAATTTGTCCCAAGTCGACGAAAGTGAATGCTCACGAGAAGATTTCTATTGTAAAGAAATCCTGCTTGCTAAAACTATTCCATTTCCTCAAGATCACTCATTAAAATTAGAAAGGTCAACTGAACGAGGTTTTATTAAGCAAAAAAGGCTACTTTGCTGGAATTTATGCACCAATTTAAACTGTCTGCATGTTAATACGTAATTGCACAATTTGTAAATTTTCTGAATTTCAACTTGCATTCATCTATAGCGGTTTCCAGTTAATTCATCGGTCAAATTGCAGTTTAACGATGTAGTTAGAGTATTTCTTCGAATTAAAAAGATTCTTTCAAAATCCTGTTGATTGGAAAACGGTGCGTTGATTGAGATCAACATCCGTTTAACACAACACATCTATTGGAAAGAAACTCGCAATTACGAACCACGGTCAAATGATGCGGATGACACCCACACTCTCTGGATTTCCACACAATACTAGTAGACCCAAGTTTAGATAATGCTTAGTAAAAAATAGTATTCTTTCATGTAACCAGTCCTTTTAGTAAAAATAAGAGATGTAAAGAAGTTATTGGAAAGTTAGTTTAAATCAACTTGCTATTTTCGAAACATGCGAATTTATTCAACTAGCACGATTTATACTTTTCTCGATTTTTAGGTTTAACCACTGCCCTTTCGTTACAGGGATGAATATCCAAGTCAGCCACTGGAAACTTCAAATTTCATGCGAATAAACAATTAGAGATTTTTTAAGCATGAAAGTTGGATACGGTTCTCCGAGTGGAGAAAAACTGCTTCCTTTACGCCGTTAAGGAATGTAAATCGACAATTCATGCATCTAAACGACTTATCAGAGAATGACGCTTCTCTTTAAAATGCATTTTCATCATAATTAATAGATTTAAAAACCAGTTTACAAAGTTTTGCATATCTTTGATTATAAAAGAGGCTACTAGACTGTATATGCTACCGTAAAAATTAAGCCAGCCGATTGTTTTGGTCCAAAGAATTTAACCTCGAACCTTTACCATTTGCTTAGATTATGTAGGAATTAAATATTCATTAGGAAAGGGACCATTCTAGAAAAAAAAACTTTTTGAAGATTCACAGTGATGGGAAATTCCGGTTGCCACCTCGTGCCCTTGGGTGTCGTGGAAGAAGGCCATCGTCCTGAAAGTTTCGACCAGAGCGAGTTGAGAAATTCTGTAGGTCGTTTCATGCTGCGAAACTCTTCAAGCATAGCATCGGAGAGGAACAGGAAGTTATGTTTCTATTAGCTAATTTTTTTTCTTTAATTATCTGTTAGCTTCTTACATAGACATGGTTGATTCACGATATAATCTCATTCATCCATTACATTTGCAGTAAAAAGCTTAATAAAATTAAAGTTACTTATACAAAGCGCATGACGAAAATGACAAGTTAAAATTTTCCGATATTGTAATAAGCTGCATGTTGAACTTCAGAGAAACTAAGGCATTTTTCAACGTGCTTAAAGGATCAAGTGGAACTATGATATACAAAAACATTAATAAAGTAGATGACCATATCCACTTAACTAGATTAACTTGTGAAGGTTCATAGAGTGGCTAGGTTCATGAAGATACGCTTGTCGATTTATTTGTTTATTCTTGAATTTGAAGCCATTTTATATTAATCAGTATACAAGGGCGATAAAATAAAGTACCGAAATAGTTTAGGGTGAAATTGTTTTCAATCAGTCCATTTTTATAACGGGCTTTTCAATCTAATCATGAATAAGATATGGCGTCCAATGGGAAAGCATTTAAAATTAGACGAAATATTTATAGGCTCGGAAATGTTTTATAACTAAATGTAAAATTCCACTTCACTTAATTCGTAACTAGAATATCACAAGATTAAAATGACGGTATTTAACGTTCGCTTTCAACACATTAAATTACACGCCCATTCCTAGATAGTAGGATGTTGAAATTAAGTAATATTTAATTTCTTATTTTGCCCATTTCGTAATATCTATGAAACATTTAGTAGAATCTACGTTGAAAAGATTGGGTTGAAATTCGGGCCATATTGCCCAAAAATCATTACGAGATTTCGCTTAGCAACGGTTCCTTAGCTTGAAGCAATTTAAGTAACACTTGGAATTTGAATAATCAGTTTCACTTGAGATTATATAACGCAATGTATCAAGGAAAAGAAAATTTAACTCGTCTTTTAAATAATTCATTTGGGTCGACAGTTACCCGGCGGATTATGACTAAGATTACTACCAGAGCAGAACGAGACACGTGTTTAGGGGTTGTTTATTTTTAAAATGTTTGTTGAAAACGAGATTTCCACATAACTTTGACCAATTAACTCTTAACCGCGAGTTGCAATTTTTTCAAATATTAAATGGTCACGAATTTCAATATCTTCAGTAATAAAATATGGTCGAAATAATTTAAAATAATACAACTAATAACGAATTATTGCCTTAAGATGTTTTTACTACTTAATTCTTTGGAAAGATAGTTTAAAAGCTTCAGCTAGGAGTTTTGTCTAATGATTTGACCCAATATACAAATTGGATGCAATTTGCCAAAATTTCATGGTCTTAACGAAGTTGAATTTCTCTATAGAATTTTCCCAGATACTCCTTAAAAGACTTATGACACAGTGAATAATTATTTCATTTTAGATAAAAAAAAAAAAGAAATAAGCAGTTGACCTAAAATTTCTGGTAGATTTCAATAGATACACAAATTTTCTTTAGGATAAACTATATTTAGGAAAGACATTGTATTTACGTTCAAAATATTGGTTGTATAGTTTCAGATGCTTTGTCAAAACATAAAGATTTTTTTCAAGTTTTCGCTCAATAGGATATTTTATTCCCTCAAATAAATTGAAGACATTAAATGTTATGCAAATAAAATTCAAATACCGACCTCATTTCATTCGAGGTTATAAAATAAAGTTCAAGTATGATACTTTAGGCAAGTAGCACATAATCTTAAATACAGTTTCCTAATTTATAAGATGCACGAACCAACTCAAGTTCAGATTCCAGGAAGTATATTTTTAAAGTTCCTCAACTCATGTTAACTGGTTCCGACAGTATTTATTTTTCATTTAAAAGTACAACAACACATTATGCAATATGAAAACAAATTTTGAAATAAAAATACAAAATAACTCACCCCCTGAGGCCATCAAATTTGTATACCAATCGACAATCGGCTGCATAATAGCCATGGTGACTGAAAAACAGCAAATATGAAAAAATAAATTAAAATGTTTATTTTAAAAAGTGCACTTCACGAGCGACGGACGGCTAAGTACCAACCGATTGAAATAGATATCCGAGATGCCTCTGCCACGAGAATGGTCTTCAATCTTATTTCGTTTAAATACAGAGCACTCTTGCGTAGCTGACGTCAACGCGATTGTAGCGCCTCAGCCATCGGAAAAAGGGTTGCCACTGCCAGCACAAATTTTGATGCCAAACGGTTTTCGCCAAATTAAAGCGCATGTGTTTTCCTCTTCCAAAATATTTTGTAAAACGGATGGTACTTTTATCCTGTCTAAAGCGAGAAGGCTCATATTTTCCAGCAGTCGCGATGCGAATGTAGAATTATGGTTGCTTTTAGTTTAATGTATTGCGATTTGTGGAAGTTTGTTGTGTTATCTTGTGAATATCTTAGTGAGTCAGGTGTTAATTGTAGAATAGAGTTGTCACGGGTTCTGTTAGGAGAGATATCGAAGCTTCATTTTCTATAATTTAAATTATGTACATTATTTGGATTATACGTACTCAGTTCTTTAAAAATGAAGTTCCTGTAAAAAATATAAAACTCCTTGAAATAGACAGATATTTATTAAATATGTGTAGCTGTATTTTTGGGACGTGAAATCTTAACCCTTTGCGGACAGGGAACTTTTTAGAACACACAGATTAGGTTGGCGCACTTTATGCGCCATCCCATTTTTTCCAACTCTCTGCTTATTTAATTATATAAAACTTTATTTTTCATAGTGTAATAAGATAAGGAGTTTGAATGGATGGATAATATACACATTTGTGTCCGAGTTATATATAGCCGCTATTCTCTTCGTTAACTGGATTTCCTACACCTCAATCTAGGGACAGGTGAACTGTGGTGACATTAAACGCCGTACCTGTCCGTGAAGGGTTAACACTTGAGAAGGATAAAAAGTGGATATACATCTGTAAGTTAGAAAATTGTTGCTTTTTTTATAGATTAACAAACTTAAAAAACTAAATGTATAGCAGAAAGGAAAGAGAGCTATAAAAACTACAATGAACTTTGCGTGTGAATTATTATTATTTTATTGTTCTTAATACTTAAAATGTCTTAATAAAGGTATAATCAAGTTGAAAACCTTGGTTCAGAAAATTTCATTTTTACTTAATCCTTTCTTTATGATTATAATACATATGAATTCGTCATCAGACCCCACTTTTTTTGCTATACGAGCGCATGTATTTGCATCTCATCAACAACATCTTGTTTCACTGGCGTCGCAATGAGCCTTTCAAAAATTACATCTAAATTGTGCAACTAAATTGTACATTTTAAGTCAGATTGGTAAGTTTGATTGTCTCAATAACATAGAGTCTGCTTTAAGAGCCTTATTAACCGTTTAAAGGACCATTTTTTTATACTCGTGGTATAATAAAATAACTTTGGGATTGAGATTATCAAGTCAAGACATTTCGTTTACATTTGAGACAAGAAACTAGAACATCTAGGTTTTTGCTTCATCGAAAAATTTGGCGAGAACTCACGCCAACCTTAAAAATTGCATTTAAAAATTGAAGGATTTTGTGGTAAGTATACTTACCACGGCCTTAGAATGGGTAAAACTGTAAAACTATTGAAACATAATAAATTGAAGTTATTTTCTGCAGGAAATAAACCAGATTTACCACAGAGAAAAAGTTAGAGCTTTTGACAAATTCTCTCAAATGTGTATTAATTGCAAATAGTTGAGATATATTATTATTTTCATGCTCATAGAGTCAAGTGATTAATTTTCCTTTCATTTGCATTGGCGTGGTTTTTTAGATTATAAAAGGAGGATAGTGATAAATCTAGTTATGACTGGAGCTTATCCTCGTGTGGGAGATATGGGGAATGGGGTACCACTCAGGAAGTATTTCGTTATCTTATAGAGATCCAAATAAAGAAACCCAGCTTCAAAACATATGACGAAATTTTAAACTGGTTTGTTGACATTGTAAACTATGTTATTTTTACAAATACGATGTGCAGATTCAGTAATGAGGCAATTGTTTTACTGATACATGAATTCCATTAAAATATGCGTGTTATACTTGTTGAAATTTTTCAGGAAACAGCAAATTTTCTTTTAATATAACGCATGTTTACCTTTCGTTTAAAACGCAGTACATGGCTTGGATATACTGTTTTTGAATTGAAAAATCCTGTTGTCATTTCGTGATTGAACTAAAAATTGTTTTTAAACTTTTAACGTTGAAATTTGAAATTTCCTATAAGAATAATTTATTCTGACCCTTAGAAAAGTTCAATTTTAGCGTTGACATGAATAAGATCGAAAAATAAATTATAACTTCGTACGTTGATATTAATGCAAATTGAAGTCGCAAGCAACATGTTAAAATAATATAGATGAATTTCGTCGTTGAGTGTTGGCAACACGGTTCAGTGTTTGTTTATTTATTTTTGAAATAAGTTTTGACTGAAAAAGAATATGGCCGCCCTTCTAGGAGAGTGCCATTTTTTCTGTCTTGACCGAATTGCAACGGCAATACCTCTAGACCATCCATTGATGGCAATTTGACATTATTTTTTAAGCAGATTGAAACGAATTTTGGAATGAATATTTTTCTAAATTAGGGATAACAGCCTTTGTTGCTAAAAATCTCAAAACCTCGTACCTCTCAGAGAGACAATTCAAGATCTTCTGGTCTTACATGAATAAATGTTAAATGACTTTAATAGCAATCTTTGGATGGAAAACCCTCACCAAAATTTAAATATACCGCTGATTACTGAATTCACACATAATTTTTTCAATACTTAATTTCCGGTAGTCTGTTTGTAAAACAATTTTCACTAATTGATATTGTAAGATTTCTGTGAAATACTGTAAAAAAAAAATTGCACGTTTGCAATTTGAACATTTAGCACAGTAAATGCTTCGTTCTTACTACTAAAGTAAATTTAATCTACAAACAGATTAATATTGAAATTTCATAATTGAACTATTTTTCTGTTTACACATTATATGTATGATTATTTTAATAACACTACCTAAAATTAAGGTGAGTTTGTGATGTAAAATAATGCAATGCGAAAACTGTATTTTCACTCTCTCGCAAGGTTGTATATTGCTTACATTTTATATTTTAAAGGGAGATTGAATGTGATCTTGAAAACCGTGTTAACTCCGCCAAAAGACTGGCTTTGAAAGAATTTTGAATATAGCTTTGAAAAATAAATCAGCATAATTAGATTTGGATCAGCCTTGATTTAGGACCCCATTGGCGATATTTTGTATTATTGGCGACTTTTTTGTTGCCTAGCCAAACATGGCACCTGCGACTGGCGCCAAACGTAACCAGCGGGAGTGGCCTCTCCTAAACTTTCTCGTATACTTGTCAAACATTTGTCATTTCCCTTCCCCCTGCGTTGATAAAAAGTTCGAACCAACTGTAATCCAGAATGCAATGACTATCAGAAGGTTTTTCATTGTAGATTATAGTGATAGTAAAATATTGAGGTGAATAATTATATTCAAAAAGATGCGTATGTATTAAACCTTCGCAATATTTATTTTTTTTTTATCAAACTCTAGCATTGCGAGTTCCGCGTGCGGAGAAAAAAAACAGGAGAATAGTTTGCGCATGCGCAGAGATTGCTTCCAGTACGCAAGTAAAACGAGACGCCCTAAATGTTTGCTTCCTTACAAAATCTCGCCGCCAGAATTGGTTTTTGGCAAACTGCCAAGTTTTCGGAGTGTCCCTTCTTTGCACAGGCATTTCTACCACTACTGTACCTTAGATTTTATTATAGGTAAAAGTTAAGTTTAAGGTACGGAGTCGTTCCTCTCCACTTTGCATCGACAACTTTTTGTCGCCAAGAGCAAGATGGTTTCGCGATGTGAGAACAATTGTTTCGGGTGCGCAGTGAACATTTTATTCCGAAATTCCGGTGTAAAAATTACAGATGTAGAGAAAAAATTTCATATCTTCTCTACTCTTCTTCGATTACTAATCTTATCGCTAATCTTATATATTTTATCGATTTATTTTTAAGATAAGTTTTGACAGAAATCATTTGAACGTATTCAATTAACACATAATTCTTTCATTTCTTAATTCCGGTAATATGCTTGTAAGATAATCTACACTAATTGATATTTCATTGCCATGTAAGATTTCTGTGAAATACTGTAACTTATTCTACGGGGCATGAAGCGCTGCACATAGACATTTTTGTAGGCAGTTGAGAATACAGCTATTTTCTTCCCATATTTCAACAATTTAATTAACTATGACAAAATGGTGAGAATTTCTTGTGAAGAAAATATTAAATAAAAATATTGATTTTGCAAAAAGTTTTAATAATTCGAAAGAGAGTAAATCCTGGAAACATCGAAAATCCAGATTTCCAAGGATAAATGTTACATTTTTTATTTTATAAAAGAAACAAGTAAGACTCTCATAAACATTTAAAAAACGGGGGAATGAGAGTGACGAATGTATTTTTAAGAGATTTTTATATAATTATATCAAAATGTGTTCCTTCTTTAAGGTGTGATGATACAAAGTTTTGAAAAGAATTTTTGCAGTAATTCAGTCACAGCTTATAAAGTATAATAATAAATGTCTCAGGGTTTAAATTTTTGAAAAGAAAGTCAGGAAAAAATACACCTGAAGGTTTAAAATTGTCGCTGTGATACCATCATAATAGAGTTTCTTCACGTACTCAAACTCATTGTTGAAACTTAAAAGCCTATCAAAGTTGTAGAAATTTCAGCTATCTCATATTTTATGACTTTCGGATGCCTCTATCTTGACACATACACATAAAAGGAATTTATATCTCGATTTTCCGTATAATAAATACAGTTATCACTGGAGTAGAATGAAGCAAGATTGGTTATGTGAAGCATCAGATTCTATTCATATCCGATTAGAAGCGTAAAATTACAGAATGCATCTATTATACATGATAATCATAAATTATTGGACCCATTTCAAAAATTAATGTAAAAAAACTAATAATGTTACAACTGCTTTTTTTAAATGAGAGAGCAAATAAAAAGTTTTTTTTCAGATAGGTGGCGTACCATTACGGCGTTCGACATTTCTACAGCGAGAGATTTCAATATGCAATGGCTACCGATCAGCAGAAGCCGGTGCGCGTTTTCTGGTTTCATATTTTATTTTTTCTTGAATCTCCCGCAAAATATACAGTTTTCGAATTGCAATTGATTTAACAAATTAAAGAGATTAAAATTCCCTAATAATACATGCTTTTATTTTTCTTCTAGTTTTAATAATTTCGCAGATAATGGCTCTCAAAAATGGTAGATGTCCAATAATTGACGACCACCTAACAGTGCGTTACCTATCTGAATAAAAACTTTTTAAAATGCTCTCTCATTTAAAAAACGTTAGTTGTAACATTATTAGTTTTTAAAAATTAATTTTTGAGATGGTTTAAATATTTTGGGATCACCCTGTAGATTCTCAGATATAACCTTGAGATATCTATTAAAATAGTTGATATTTTTCAGCTATATTTATTGCATTAATTACTTACTGTGAAATTAGCTTTTAAAATTTTATTTAATGACACTTGATAAAAAATATTTGACTGAATTTGTTTTCTGTAAGTATGGACGTTGTGACATAAACTTATAGTAGAAATCTTTTTTAGGTTCGTGTAGCGGGTTAGCTTGTAATGCAAATAAAAATTTCTCTATTATTTATGCATCAAAACTAACAGGATCACCTTTAACTGATGACAAACTGTGGTAAAATGATCATTTTTAACACTTCCGGGTGATTATTCCTGCATAGTCGAATATTATCTGCTGAAACATTTAAACGAAATCAATCCTATTTTGTCCTGTCAAAAAATAACTTTTAATGATTTAAATTGCACCGTGCTTGGTACACCAAGAAGATATTCATATCAAGATTTATGCAGAGTTTCACATTACAGTAACAACTAATATTTTCGAAGAACGCCAAATTCTGGTTTATTTTTCAGGTTCAGAAATATGGTTACAGCTGTTCAAAATCTCTAAAGCGAGCGCTCCCTGCGTCTACGAAAACGTGAGAGTGATGAACGGACCAATAGAGAAGCTATCTCATGCGTATCTCATACGTGTAACTTAATCTGTGATGATAATTTCTCTGATTGGTCGATTATTAACGCTTGTAGCTCTTAAAATTGCAATGTGAGCTAACTTGTATAATTCTATATCTTATTTCATAACATGAACCGATTAACGATTTTGTCATGATATGTTTCTGTAATTTTTCACAACATCGTCTAAATCAGTAAAAAATTGGAAAACACACTAATATATGTCTAAATATGATTATTATTATTCGAATAAATACTGCAATTCTTGGAGAAAAACTAACCTCATAGTTTCACAATTGACAATAGGTCCCCCCCCCACTGAACGAGAGAAAATTTCTTTAAAGACCAGACAATTCAAGTTTATGCAAAGCATTCAGTTGATTAGTAATTTTACATGTACTATAATTTCACATTAATGCCTTCAGATGTAATTATTATCTATACAAAATTTAAATAATTTAGCGAGATTAGAATATTTTTAACTGATAATTTTATTCAAAATTTGTTAGTGAAAATCCCTTTAATTCTCTTATTCTATCGAAGTTTATAAATGCACCGCAAAAGAAGTTTGCTTACGGTTTATGCTATTTTGTAACCACAAGTATTATTTTATTTCAACAGGAAAGCCAGATGATAAAGCTGATTTTATAAAAGTGATGAGATAATTAACTCTTGAGTTTGCCAATGTTCTGCTGCCGTCATTTGAATTTCCTTGAAGCGCAGTAATTTGCACATCTCCATGAAGATTCATGGTTGCACTATAGCCTTTCAGAAGAAAGTTAATTTTTCAGAACTTCCTTGGTTTAACCCCTGAATTAGACATAAGGAGAATTTTATAATTAAAGAAATTTGTGTCAAAAAATAAATGCCCTTGCACTAGGTGACTCAAGATAGGGCTTCCTAACTTTGAAAGGATATAGACAGTAAAAAAAAGGAAAAGCCATCTAGAAAGAGGTAACTGAAAAGCTTTCTCATGTCCAGGGAGAGCAACTTATAATCAGGTAAATAAATCAGGAAACTGAGAATGTTAGAGAAAAAAATTATTAGTCTTACTTGAATAATCAGTTAGTAATAGTTGTATGCATGAAGTTCAAAGTTCTTTTTAACAGTTATGTAGTTTGACGACTGAGAAGCATTAATAAACGCATTTTCTGGAGTGCCAGACCTGTTTTTAACATCAACATCTATTTCGATTCTTGTAAAGATTTCAATTTCAGAGTTGAAAAGGCGTCTCGTAGTCCTCGATTGTGTTGATGTCTTACTAGGAGAAAATATTGCTACATAAAGTTTGGGATCATAACGGTCTAACAAAGATTTCGCACGATTTAAGTTATTTCTGTATCGAAGAAATGATAACAAAGTTATTCCTGCTTAATTGTAATCATATATACAAATAATATTTGCTTTATATGTATATATATTTTATTTCTGCTGAAAATTCGTCCGAATAGTTTGGAATCGCATTTGATAAAAGACCCAAGTGACAAGAGTTTGAAAAGAATCGGATTGAATAATGAGCGTGGTCACTTTTGACAGCTTATGGTTTGT
The DNA here is from genome assembly GCA_013235015.1 of Araneus ventricosus. Classification (NCBI taxonomy): domain Eukaryota; kingdom Metazoa; phylum Arthropoda; class Arachnida; order Araneae; family Araneidae; genus Araneus; species Araneus ventricosus. The sequence continues at coordinate 89,860 of BGPR01002844.1, read as the reverse complement.
TTTGGTAGGTTTTTGTGGCACAAGAGCTACATCTCACTGTCCTGTACCAGTCAAATTTATATGTTTTTGGAGTCTTCCTGTTCTTGTCTTTGCTAAGTAGTAAAATATCCAGCCATCACATATGTTGCAATACATTAATGTAGGGGAGTGAAACTATCTATAAAGCTGCGAGGGGAGTGGCTTTCTAATGCTTTTATAGTGTACCATCTGTCACATTACCATAAAGGCGAAATCTCTTTTGATACAATATTTGTGCTATCCGTAAAAAAAAGTTGAAAAGAAATTAAAAAAAAGAAATAAAAAATATTAAAAAAAAACCCAAAGGAAAATATCCCTTGAAAAAGAAAAGAGAAAAAGGAATGGCCGAGGGTCAAAATGATCATCTCATTCAACACGACGAAGGTGGCAAAACATCATTTTCCCTCTTTATGCAGTTGAACCTTTCCTAACGAGCACTCTCGTCTTATAATCTCATTCGCATACCGAGAAAAACAAATTATGAAAAAAAAATGATTCGCTTAACGCTCGACGTTTCGCATAACGGGTGACGAGGAGAGGGGAAGTTCCGGATTGCACGTCTGCTACACCAGTCCGTCTTTAGCAGTCGTTCCGCTAGCATCTTAGTGTCGCTTGTGATCACACACTTGTGCTTAGGCATATTATTGAGGCTCCCAATGTACCACCATGAGACCATGAAGGGACCAGTCTTACTATAAGAGAATTTTGGAAATATTTCCACATCGTTCGTTGCCTGTCGCAAGATGATCGAAAATACGTGGGAAGGAGGCCATCAAAAGACGCTCAATTCTGCTTGGAAGAAGCTTTGGCCGTGAAACATTGTCGAATGTGACTTTGAGGGGTTCGAAACAGTACCTGTGGAGCCTGCAGCCAACGAGATTGGTCTTTGGCCAAGATCATGAGAATGGAGGTGGATAATGATAAGAAGGAGCTTGTGGAAGACCGCAGCTAAGAGCTGACCACCCAAGAGCTCATGGGGTTGCATTGTGTTTCGCAGCAAGAAATTGTGGAGGAGACTTTCTCAGAGGAGGTAACAGAAAAACAACCATCTTCTGGAGTAATATGAAGAATGCTAGCATCGTACATTGAGAAACATCACCCTAATAAGGCAGTGGGCATGCGAGAAACAAATTTATTTAATGATAATGCTGTATCGAATTATCGTCAAATTCTGAAGCGTTGGAACAAACAAATGTCTCCAGGCAGCTTTCTAGTAAAAAAAGAATTTGGTATGCATCACAAATAATAAACTAATCATTGCAAATCGAATTCGAATTCCAGTTTGGTACATTCCACGGAGGAAGAAAAGATGAGGATGATTCAAGCTCCATAACAATGTTAATATATAATTTTCTTTAAATAAATTTTATAATTAAAATTTGTTGAGTATTTTTTCGGCATGGAGCGCATTATCATATTTTACATTATTTTATATGGGAAAAATTGTTTTGTTTAACGAGTGTTATCGCATTCCGAGTAAGAGCCTGTAACGGAATTATACTCGATAAGCGAGGTTCCACTATACTTTATTTTGGAATGGACAGGGTTTTGACAGCGATTTTAAGTTGAAACAATTTTTAATTCAAAGGCTACTTCCTTTTATTTTATTGCTTTGAGGTTTTTCGATTGACAATGATCGGCTTTCAAAATGAATTTGCATTTACGGGGGATGATTGACAATTTATTCAATGTATGTTCTATAGGGCCGTTGAACTCTCACTGTGGAAATAGTTTGAAAAACATTCTTTTTAAATGATTGCAAGATGTGCTATTCGAATCGATGAGCCGTTACTGGATTCAATGCTCTGAAATTCACAACTTACTTTTGTGTTGACGATATTGCTTAAACGATAAAATATCTATTTATGTGTTTAATTAAATAAATCATCAATTATTTTTTACAAATGAATAGTGAGGGTTATTTGCCTTGTTTAAACGCATTGACAAAAAAAAGCACAATTGTTCTTAGTTAATTGCTTCAAGATTATTTGCAACGAGATGCTTTCATTTAAATCATGCTAACGTTTTATTTTTTTAATAGTTTTAAAAATCAAATAAAACACAATCTTTGATTTGCTAAGGTCTCTTGTTGCTTACGAAGAAAATATTTGCTGTGCTTCCACAAAAGATAAAATGCGAAAAGTTACTGAATTTAAACGTTATTAGAAATAAATGGTTAAGGTAGTTAACACAGAAATAATATTACACATTGGGAATGATTTTTCTGGCCCTATAAGATTTCTAGAACAAAATAAAGATCAATATTACGGCTTATTCATCCGATTTAATGAACCAAGTTTGCTACTGTGTCATGCGTATCAGCATCTTAAAATTTATTTCTGTGCTAGTTTTTAATAACGATTCTCTGTCAGGAGATTTTTTTTTCCTCGATTCATTTGGGTTATCTAATAAAAAGTGGTATGTTTCTGATCATATCATTTTCTGGGTATGAACTGGCTGATGTTCGATGACAAATGAAATTTGAGAATAAAAATGATTTAGCAAAAGGAAACTCTACTTTTGAGTTATATTCATACAAACAAGCGTGACATTTCCGTTCTAAATTTTTGTATGTAAAAATCAGTGCCTTTTTTGTAAAATTCTTTACAACTATTGCATCACCGATTTAAAGTTTAAGGGAATTTATTAATGCCAAAGCGATACATCTCAAATTAACCGTGTTATTTTAAATCTGCAATTCATTACACATCTTGCAGTATAGAAAAAGTAAGACAATGTAGAATTGAATGTTTGATAACATACGGAGTTACACTTGCCATGTGGCTATTGAGTAATATGCATTGACTCTACTGTAGCTGAAATTACTTAAATGCTGGAAATATTATTTTTGCTCTAACCAAATATGTTGTAAAATTCTTCCCTTCTATTTAATAATCAAGGGTTTCGATGTTTTGCATAATTTCGGAATTTTTGAAAATATTTTCAATTAGAATGTTAATTCTTTAATTTCTGTTAGTCTCGTAAACGACTTAGAAGCTAACTGTCAAAACTTTTATCAGCACTATTATTGTATAGCAACAGATTAAGATACCCTCCGCGCTCTTGCGCATGCGCCGGGCGGAGTTATTTTAATCAAAATAGGGGGAAAGTGAAGAATGGAAGGGTAATGTTCACATTTTACTGAGCTTGAACTAACAAAGAACTCCGGAAATGCGCTCATATGACTCATTGCCTTACACCCCCTTTCCGGCGTAAAATCGTCCAAAAGTGGTAGTCTCGGAATCCTTTGCTGAACAGTATCTACACCGCTTTTATATCTGTTTACTTTCTTGGAAGCCTTGATTCCTATTTTAAGAAACTTTATGAAAATTAATTTCAGAATGACTTTTCAGGTTTTTTCTGTGCAAATGTTAAAATATCTTTTTTCATTTTTTTGATTAATTTTTCCCTGATAAGTTCAAAAAGTTTTTTTGCTAGCAAGATTTAACAGCGGGAGTTTCTCCGGACGATCTCAGAATGCATTGCTGCAATTTCATTGGCTGGTGCGTGACTTTCCTCGCGGCAGGTGACGTCATATGCTTTTATTCCTAGCATGAATTTCTACAATCCGATTCCTTCCGGCAGGTGAAGTCATTACATTCGCGTCATTGTCGAGAAGAAAAAGAAGCGAGCAAACTCAATAATATATACGTTTCTGTTTTGAATGTCATTATCGCAAAGAAAAATAAGCGGGAAAATCAGAATGTGTATCTTTTGTTTTCAAAACTTTTTCATGTCATTGTGGGCATTTTTTCCATTTTGTTGAAGTCCTGATTCCACGGGCAACGCCGTGCTTTTACTGCTAGTATTCCTTATAAACAAGAAGTTGATTAAACAGTTTCGAAGTAGGATTTAGATAAAAATAATAAATATTATTGCAAAAAATCATCGTGTGAATCTTTCGTATTTTATCGAGAGTGAAAACTTTCTTGCAATGTGATCATCACACACAGAATCTTTGAATCCATAGTAAGAATGGTGGATAACCCATATTAAAACTTCTATGACTGATTTAGGATTCTTAAGTGAAAGTACCTTATGGAAAAAATCAAATTGAACGAATGGAAGTAACAGTGATATGAGTTGTTCCATTTTATTCTAATACTTTTTTCTACTGTCTAGAAGGATCGCTTACCAAGTTTACTGTTTCATTATCATTTGTTAGGATTAATGTTTTACAAAAAATTAATCTCACTATCACAGTCAGAAATAACTAATAGTAAGCAATAATAATATTAACGAAATAAAAAAGAATTAATTTTCAACAGCTAAATTTGGCGAAGCGCATGAAAGCGTGATCAACTAGACCAGGGGGTGGGGAACATTTCTGCACTGAAAGGCCTGATGTAAATAATGGAAGCAACCAGTGGGAGTGGCCTCCCCTAAACTTTCTCGTATACTGCTCAAAAATTTGTCATTCCCCCTCCCCTTGCGTGGATAAAAATAATCGAACCTACTGTAATCCAGAATGCAACGAATATCAGAAGGTTTTTCATTGTAGATTATAGTGATTGTAATATATTTAAGTGAAAAATCATATTAAAAGAGATGCCTATGCATTAAAACTTAGCAATATTTATTTTCCATCATACACCAGCAAGATCCGCTATTATACGAGCGAGCGAAAACAAAACAGGAGATAAAACATATCTATCACAAACTCCGTTTCAAGGACAAAGTGACATAATCCTCCCGCTTGGTACCAGAGATTGCTAAATACGCATGCGCATGGAGAGCAGTTTTGAAACGAATGCTTAACAAGTATGCGATTATACAGACCGACAGACAGTCAACCCGTTGACGGATTTGGCCCAAAATTTTATACGGACCTACATTCATAACGATAAAACTGTGTACCAAATTTATCCATCTAGGTATTCAAGTTTTTGAGTTATAGTGTTCGCATGACTTCGGACATACAGACAGACAGACTTCCCTTTGACGGATTTTGTCCAAAATTTGACAGAAACCTACAAATTATGTTTAAAGACCACATACCAAATTTCATCCCCGTAGCTCTAATAGTTTTCAAGTTATCGTGTTCACAGACAGACACACAGACATAATTCCAAAATTGTGTTTTCGGACTCAGGGAGGTCTAAAACGTGGAGATTCGTCAAAATCTCGAGTTCGAATTTTTTGACGATTACAATACTTTCTCTTTGTGTACTTCGTATACGAAAAAATAAAAATGATTCCATGGAGAAGATACTTAAAATCATTCAAATGATGAAAAAGATCTCCAGATAAATGATAAAATCTCGAAAATATATCAAAAATAAATATTTATTAAGTTCAAAAGCAGCAACTGACGGACACAAGATTCCCAAAATAAAATTCTCAGAACATATCTTTTTGTTGATCACGTCCGGTTTCTTAACAGAAGCAAGATAAAGTAAAACTAAAATAAGTCGTAAATTATAGGTGGAGCTGTTGTTCGGTTAAAATATTGAATTAAATAGTATTACTATCATAATTAATTGTTTCTAATTATAAATTAAAAAGCATGAAATATTTTAACAATACGAAACATACTCCCAGTTTGCAAAATGAAACTTACAAATTGAATTTTGTAATCTAAAATTTAGAACAACTTGGATTTTAAATTTGTAATATATAACTCTTAATTCCTCATGCAATTTATACCAGTCAAAAATGAAAATGAGTTCACAAGTCTAATCTGCAAGGAATTCTTATGGTTCTTCCCGATTTGCTTTTGAGATGGTGCTTCACTTCAGAGTTAACAGTTTTCTTACCGGGAGAATTGGTAATATTTTCAACAGGTAAATGAGTTTTTCCTGAAGCACTCTTCAAAACACCAACATCGGTTTTCGCCGACATTTCTAATGGATAAAGCCTTTGGAAAGGACGGATCTTCTCACCCTGGGACGTTCTTATTCTCGCAACTCTAGGAACACCGTCTTTTTCGGGATAAACCTCCAATAGGCCAATCAATACGTCGGACATTGCCATGCCCAATTAGCATAACATCGCATATGTTTCAAACATCATTTCTCCTCATTCTCTTGTGAACCAGAAGAGCAATAAATTCATTTCTAAATCTTTGTTTACAGTGGCGGCGATTGGGTGGAAAAGGTGAG